>JAJPUD010006990.1:69702-108557 GCA_023553655.1 Myrmecobius fasciatus
ATCAGACCTAATCAATTGGAAAAATATTAAGTGCTCATGGGTAGGCACAGCGAACATAATAAAAATGACAATACTACCCAAACTAATCTACTTATTTAGTGCCATACCAATCAAACTCCCAAAAAATTATTTTACAGATCTAGAAAAAATAGTAGCAAAGTTCATTTGGAAGAACAAAAGGTCAAGGATTTCAAGGGGATTAATGAAAAAAAAGGCAGATGAAGGTGGCCTTGCTGTACCAGATCTAAAACTATATTATAAAGCAGCGGTCATCAAAACCGTTTGGTACTGGATAAGAAATAGAGCAGTCGATCAGTGGCACAGGATAGGTTATCAGGACAACCTAGGCATTAACCTTAACAATCTAGTGTTCGATAAACCCAAAGACCCCAGCTTTTGGGATAAATACTCTCTATTTGGCAAAAACTGCTGGGAAAATTGGAAACTAGTGTGGAAGAAATTAGGGCTTGACCCATACCTAACACCCCATACCAAGATAACATCTAAATGGGTTCATGATCTAGATATAAAGAGGGACTTTCTAAGCAAGTTAGAGGAACGTAATATAGTTTATCTCTCAGACCTGTGGAGATGGAACAAATTTATGTCCAAAGAAGACTTGGAACTCCTAATTGAACACCAGATGGATAATTTTGACTATATTAAGTTAAAAAGTTTCTGTACAAACAAAACAAATGCAGACAAGATTAGGAGGGAAGCATCAAATTGGGAAATCATCTTTACATTTAATGGTTCTGAAAAAGGCCTCATTTCTAAAATATACAGAGAATTGTCTCACTTATATAAGAATTCAAGCCACTCTTCAATAGATAAGTGGTCAAGGGATATGAACAGACAATTTTCAGATGATGAAATTAAAACCATCTCTAGTCATATGAAAAGTTGCTCCAAATCACTATTGATCAGAGAAATGCAAATTAAGACAACTCTGAGATACCACTACACACCTGTCAGATTGGCTAAAATGACAGGAAAAGATAACGAATGTTGGAGGGGATGTGGGAGGGCTGGGACACTAATACATTGTTGGTGGAACTGTGAACGGATCCAACCATTCTGGAGAGCAATTTGGAGCTATGCTCAAAAAGTTGTCAAACTGTGCATACCCTTTGACCCAGCAGTGTTTCTACTGGGCCTATATCCCAAAGAGATCTTAGAGGAGGGAAAGGGACCCACATGTGCAAGAATGTTTGCGGCAGCCCTTTTTGTAGTGGCTAGAAACTGGAAACTGAAGGGATGCCCATCAATTGGAGAGTGGCTGAATAAATTATGGTATATGAATGTTATGGAATATTATTGCTCTGTAAGAAACGACCAGCAGGACGATTTCAGAGAGGCCTGGAGGGACTTGCATGAACTGATGCTGAGTGAAACGAGCAGAACCAGGAGATCATCATGCACAGCAACAACAGTATTACATGATGATCAATTCTGATGGACATGGCTCTCTGCAATAAAGAATTGTCTCAAACCAGTTCCAGTTGTTCACTGAAGAAAACCATATACACCCAGAAAGAGGGACATGAAATATGGACCACAACGTAACATTTTCATGATCTCTATTGACATTTGCTTACATTGTATTGTTTTTCTCTGATTCTTTTTTTTTTCTCGTAGATAGGATTTTTCTTGCATAACTTCTCAAGCATTTCAACATTATTAACATGTAGTGGACTTCCTGCCATCTAGGTGAGGGGAGGGGACTGGGGGTAAAATTTGTATTGGAAAGCTTTGTAAAGATCAAGGTTGGGGAAGTACCCATACATATGTTATACAAATAAAAAGCTTAAAATTTAAAAAAAAAAAAAAAAGAAAAAACAAAAGACACTCCACCTCTTAACTCTTGAGGTCTTCCCCCATTGGCTGTCCCTCAAGCTTAGAACTTTTCCCTTCTCAATTGCATTTCCTGGCTTCTTTCAAGTCTCAAATAAAGATCCCCCTTTTACCAGAAGCCTTTTTTGATGTCCATTAATGCTAACATCTTCCTTCTGTTATCTCCAACACATCCTATCTACATCTTGTTCAAACAGTCTGTATGCTGTCTCTCCTATTAGACAGTGAATTCTCTGAGGATAGGGTCTGTTTCTAAAAATTTCTTTTGTGTCTTCAGTGCTTAGTACAGTGCTTGGCACACAGCAGGTACTTCAATGCTTGTTAAACACTGGGAATACAAAAGAGGAGAGAAAAACAGTCCCTACCACCAAGGAACTTACAATCTAATGGATGAAACAGCATACAAAAAATATATATATATAAATATATATATACACAAAACAAGCTATTTACACAATAAACAAGAAATAATTACAAGAAAGAAAGCACGGGAATAAAGGGGTTAGGGAAGGCCTCCTATGGAAAAAGAAATGCTATTTGGGACTTCAATGCAACTAGGGAAGTCATTAGTCAGAGCAGAGGAGAGAGAACGTTTCAGGCATGAAGGACACAGAAGGCCAGAGTCACTGGATCAAAGGGCACCTGTTAGAGAGCAAGGTGTAAGTGCTAGGTTACTAAGGGCTTTGAAGGCCAAATAAAGCATTTCATATTGTCCTGGAGGCAACAGGAAGCTACTCGAGTTTACTGAGCAAGGGGAATAGGGGTGGGAAAGAAACATGACCAGACTCAAGTTTTAGGAAAAATCACTTTAGAGGATGGACTGAATTAGGGAAGCATCTTAAAACACCAACACGATGCTACTATAGGCATCACTGCTTCCAAAATAGAGAAAGTGAGATACATGCAACTGAACTGTTAAGCTAAATGTTTTTCCTTGTTAAATTATTCAAGAGTATATTAAGTTACTATGGAAAGTATTATGCTAGAGATATAGAAAATGAACACTAAAACAGTCCCTACCTTTCTCCACTAGATTGTAAGCTTCTTGCAGACAGAATCTATCTTCTGTCTCTTTTTTTGTATCCAGCACTTAGCAGATAGGATGCACTAAATACATGTTTGCTGATTGAGACAATTTCATTGTGGAAAGGGGGAGACATATATGAATGCATGTGTGAATGTGAATGAATAAAAATGTGATAAAAACTACACTATGATTAGGACAAAGAATATATCTGCAAGAAACTTTCAATTGAGGGTTGGGAAGAGAAGAATAAATCAGTGATGATTTTATTCTTGGAGGCAGTGCCTAAGGTCGTGCCATGTTAGAGGAAGAAGAGTTCAACCACAGTAAATACAGAAGGAGTTCAGAGAGACAGAAGTTCAGCTATTCAGTTCAGCTATAATGGAGTATGGAAAAGCTAAGTGATGCAGTAGATACAGAGCACTGAGCCTGGAGTTTCTAGGAAGACTCATCTTTCCAAGTTCAAACCTGGCTTCATATTCTTAATAGTTTGTGTGATCCCATTTGCCTCAATTTCCTCATTTGTAAAATAAGTTGGAAAAGGAAATGGCAAATCATTTCAGTATTTTTGACAGGAAACTCTCAAATGGGGTCACAAAGAGTTAGACATAACAAACAATTCTACGGCAATAACTACAACAATAGAATAGAGTCTAAAGGGGAATAGTATGAAATAAAGGTAGAAAATAGAATTGCTTAAAACAAGTCTAGGAAAAATTTGTCTCTCTAAATACTTTCATCAAAAGAGGGAAAGAAAAAAAAGATAAAATGGGCATAATTTTTAAAAAGACAGAAAACCAACAAATGCTAAATACTCAAATTCTTAAAATCAAAAAGAATAACAAAATTAGGCAGTTATTGTTCTTAAACAATAAAGTATAATGATCAGACTTTGTGCATTTGGAAGATTGCTTGGCAACTAAATCAAGAATAGATAATTTTGGCATTTAGATCAAGAACAAAGAAGAGAAACTGAGGCAAAATAAAGCAATTTCAGTAATGAAGGTGAGAAATAATCAAAGCCTCAACTATGGTAGTGACAGTATGAATGGAGAAAAGAACTGAAGAAAAAAATATGAGAGGCAGATTTGATGTGAGGGAATAAGAGTCAAAGATGACACTGTATGAAAGTTGATGTTAATATCATCAACAGAAACAGAAAAATTGGTAAAAGGTCAAGTTTTAAAGAGAAAAACAATGAGTTCAATTTTTGAGATGCTGAATGAGAAATTATTTTGCCATCCATTTACATCAAGTGGCTGGAAATGGTGAAGAAATGCTCCAAAACAGGGTAGGATTATGTAGATCTGGAGATTATCTGCATGGAAAATAATTGGAACCGCATAGGACCAGAAAGGGGAAATTAAAGAGAAAAGGTCCAAGGACAGAACTTTGTTGAGGTATCCATTTTTTAAAATAGCAAAAAACCCGAACTAATTAAAAAAAAAATCTAGGATTGAATGATTAAAAAGGCAAATTAGATTAACTATAATCTTTCTGATTAAAGAGAGAGGAAATTATCAAAATCAAAAATGAAAAATAAGAATCCAAAACAAATTAAGAGGGAATAAAAGGAAATTACCCCAGAAACCATTCTGCCTAGTAATATGCCAATGAAATTGATGGCATAAAGGAATATTTATTAAAAAAAAAAAAAGCATTTATGTACCAAGAACTGTGCTAAGAGTTGAAATATAAAGACAAGAGTGAAAAAGTCTAAAATGTAAAGAAACTGACATTCTACTGATATATCTATTTTGAACAAGATGTTAATAGAAACCTGAATACAAAATGTATACAAAGCAAGTTTTTGGGGAAGGCCACTGGTATTTGGATGAGATCAGGATAGAAGTCCTTTAGAAGGCAGCAGATGAACTAAGTGTGAATATAGTTACAGTTTTTACCAGGTGAAGGTAAGGGAGAGAGTACCTTCTAGGGGAACTTGTGCAGCAGCACAGAGATGGGAAACAATGTCAATACATGTTCAGAGAAGTTCAGTAGGCATCTGATGATATAGGACTGGAGTTCAGAAAACAGACTGGGAATAAATACACAGAGTGGTAGTCACAGAAATCATAGTACACAGTACATGAGAGCTCTCACCAAGAAAATTCAGAGGTAAATAAGGACCAAGATAGAGCTTTGGTGTAAAGCTAGCAAAGGGAATAGGCTGGTTGAGTAGTTTGTTGGACAAATTCAACAAAATAAATTGAAAAGCAGTGGTTAGACCTCTTGTCGTTTGTCTTTCATTTCAGAAGAGGACCAATTACATCACAGGATGATGAGGCAGAGATGCACATAGTCATCAGCCTTATTTTCTGTTCCTGAGTCACTGAAGTCCAGGGGTAAGACAAACATTAGGACAACTGATGAAAGCTTAGGATGCAGGGGATGACCTTGGTGTCCTCCACGTATGGTGACTAAGCTCTAATCATTCTACAGTGACTACTGCAGCTGCCTGCACGGCCACTGGAACAAACTTATCATCTACCCATACTGTAGGGAAAATCTTAACATCCTTAGGGTAGACATACTCCTAACTCACTAACAGGTGTGAGACCTGTGGATTACTCTCAAACTGGTTTAACCTGTCCGTTGAGGTTTACCAGGGTGTGGCTGCTTAGCAAGCTCCAGCTTCTTGGAACCACAGGTGAGATGAGTAGTCCTGAAGGGCTCAGCAAGACCTCATACTAAAGATACTCATCCTTCTAAGCACTCCATACATCCCTGGACAGACATGTAAGAAAACCAGGAGAGAACAGTATCTCAAAAACTGAGTGAAGAGAGAGTGAGGAGAAGCAGGGAAAGAAGATGATCAATTGTGTCAAGTATTGCATAGGTCAAGAATAGGACTGAGAAAGGATTATAATATTTGGCAATTAATGTCATTAATCCTGGAGAGAGAAGGTTCAATTAAGTCACAAACTCAGAAATCAGATTGCAAGAGGTTAAAAAGTGAACAGAAATTGAGAAAATGGAGACAATAAGCATGTTTTATCCTCCCCAGGACTTTAGCAGTAAAAGAGAGAAAAGACTTAAGATGGTAACTTGAAGGGAAGGTAGGAAAAAGGGAAGCTTTTAAAAGAGGATGGAGATCTTGGCATTTTCCAAGTAATGGGAAGGAGATGGAGGGAAATAATCAAAGTGACAATACCGCTGGAGTAAACAGGAAGGGAAGGGAACAAAGACTTAGTCTTGGTGAGGAGAAGGGCTATATCTCTTCCTCTAGCACTAGAGGAAGAAGGGGAGAAGATCTCAAGTGTAGAGTTGGCAAGAACAGCATGTACAGAATGTAAACAAAGTCATACAATCACACTAACTGAATAGATTACAAATTTATGTTATATAATCTCAAATGGGCCCTCTATACCACACACATTCTTTTATTTGATTCCACTCCCATCAGCACCTATTCTAAACCTTTTCTTCTATCTATAAGTCACATGTGTTACCATTCCTTCTCCCTTTTGTAGAGAACCTTCCATCTATTTTTTCAATGAAACACTTGACAAAATTTTTCTGCTGAAAGCAAAGGAAGAAAAGAATTGAGCAGGCTACTGCCTAAAGACAAAAAAAAAAAAAAAAAAAAAATTGGAACAGGTACTAAAGGAAAAGGAAACAATAAATCAAGGCCAAAAACAGTTCTCTCTCTGATATTGGCTATATTGTATTTATACAATTTCATCAAAATACTATAGCTCCTTTTATAATCACACTCTTACTACCACCAGTGAGATCAGATCCATACTATTCATTCACATTTTCCCTTGACAGAGGATGGATTACTGGTAGGTAAAAAAGGATGAAGGAAAAAAAAAAGAAAAACTTAGAACAATAAATGGAATTTATATCTCTTTTTTCTGTTACATTTTAATACCTGGGGTCAATACTATAAAGTCCTGAAAGAAAGCTGGTATGCTTAATAGTCACGGAAGGATAATGGTTATTATTGATCAGATCAGTCTGTGTTTACATTTAACAAAGGTCTATTAATTTTTGTTTCTCGAAACTATGATGAATTCATTTTATAACACATCAAGAAACTGTGATATGTCAGCTGAGGACATCATAATAGAATTCCTTCCTTCAATAAGCATCAAAACAAGTCTATGACTTAGTAGTAAATCCTCGAGATGTCCAAGTGACGGAGAAATTATAGGGATTGGATAATATATTAACTACTAAGTTTCAGAGACAGTAAGTTTTGGCCAACAGAGTGCCAGTTTTAGAATTACAATGATATGGGTTCAAATCCTACTCTTTTTACTATCTATATAACCAGTGGTATGGCATTTGAACTTTGGAAACTTTTATTTCATCTATAAAATAGGGTTATTATTACTTTTGTTATTTACCTAACAGGGTTTTTGTAAGGCTCAAGGAAAAAAATCTATGTAAATTCTTTTGAAAACTTTAAAGTGCTATAAGTCAGCCTTTTAAAAATTATATGCCCAGCTGGGTAAGGAGGGCCTGGTGAACAAGTTTCCTTATCATTACAACAGAGCCTCTAGCTCCAACCCAATTGCATTTTATAGAATAGAGATAAGAGTATCACAACCAAGATTGCGATAATTCATCATATAGGAAATTTATGTGTGTATAATCAATGATACCATTCTGTAATCTAAAAGAAAACTGTTTATCATGGATAGTTCCACTCCCTTATATTAATGCTACTCAAGTAGCCTATTCTACACGTAACATTTTCCAAAGATTTTATCTTACTAAACACGTGGGAAAAAAAACAAAAAAAAAAAAAAACCATTTTTCAGGAATGGATTTTTACTGTGGGGGAAAAACGATCAAGTATACAAGTACACTTTCAAAATGCTATTAACTTAAACTAGTTTCTTTCTAACATGAAAAGCACTAACTAAAGGAGTAAATAAACAATGCTGAATGTGCAATTTTTCAAATTCAGTCATCTATATTAAAAATAATTACCTATATAAATTACAGGAAAATGAAAATTTCCTTCACTTAAAGAACTGTGAATTGAATGTTCAGCCTAAAAAAATTTGTGCGAGCTACCATTATATTAACCCCCATTTTTTTTTCCAGGGTCTTTTAAGAATTTTACATTCTGAGGTGATTCCAGGCCAATTCCAATATATTTATGATGGAGAGAGCCATCTATAGGCACAGGAGATAAGACTTCAGGGAGTGAATGCAGATTACAACATAGTATTTTTGCCTTTTTTGTTGTTGTCTGCTTGTTTTCTTTCTCTCATTTTCCCCCCCTTTTTGATCTGATTTTTCTTGTGCAACATAATAAATGTGGAAATATATTTAGAATTGACTTTTCAACAATGAGATGATTCAGACCAGTTCCAATGATCTTCTAATGAAGAGAACCATCTACACCCAGAAAGAGGACTGTGGGAACTGTATGGATCACAGCATAGCATTTTCACTCTTTTTCTTGTTTGCTTGCATTTCATTTCTTCTCATTTTTTTCTTTTTGATTTGAGTTTACTTGTGCAGGAAGATAACTGTATAAATATGTATCCATATATCACATTTAACATGTTTTTACCATATTTAATATATATTGTATTACTTGACATCTAGGGAGAAGGTGGGGGGAAGGGGAGAAAATTAGAGCACCAAGTTTTGCAAGGATTAATGTTGAAAAATTATCCATGCTTAGTTTTTTCTTTTTTTTTTTTTTGCTGAGGCAATTGGGATTAAGTGACTTGCCCAGGCTCACATAGCTAGAAAGTGTGTGAAGCCAAATCTGAACTCAGGTCCTCCTGACTTCAAGACTGCTGCTCTGTCCACTGCGCCACCTAGCTCCCCCCATGCATATGTTTTAAAAATAAAAAGTTTTCATTAAAAAAAAAGTGAATTCTAAAAGAAAGAATTAAAAGAAGGGAAGGAGAAAGAAGGAGGAGGAGGAGAGGAAGAAGAGAAGAAAAAGAGAACAAGGAAAAGGAGGAAGAAGGAAGGAGAAGAGGAAGAAATGAAGAAGAAGAAAGAGGAGGAAGAAGAAAGAGAAGAATTGGCACATATTTAACTTATGTTGGAATACTTGCTGCCAAGGGCAGTGGAGGTGGTGGAGAGGAAAGAAGAAAAATATGGAACACAAGGTTTTGTGAGGGTGAATACTGAAAACTCTTTGCATGTATTTTGAAAAATAAAAAGCTATTATTTATTTTAAAAGAATTTTAATTCTGAATCACAAATGACAGCAAAAAACCAAAAAGTGAACAACTTAAAAATGGAAAGTTTGTTTAAAAAAAAAAAAAAAAAAAAAGATCTTTTTTTACATTTTACAATTATCATCCCTCTTGAAAAAAATAGCTACCTACCATATACATTAGAATGTCTCTAATCATCACCATAGCTGTCTGATGATCATTCCAAGCTTGATTTAGTGTTTGAAGAAAGTTGTTGTTCAACGAATTTAGTACATCTTCTCGCACCTGCAACAGAAGAGACTGAGTTTAGTCTGAATGGTTTATTAAACAAAAAGTTACAGAATATTCATTTTTAAAGAAAACAATCTATAAGAGGCTTAAATTTGATAAATTTGCCCAGGTCAGGAATATGAAAGCCCTGATATTTTAAGTGCTCTTATGTTACAATGTGTTCTCATCTCTTTTAATGTAAAAATTTCAGGGTAGGATAGGGAAGAAGTCTGACCTGATGGAGCCGGAAAGTTCTTTTAAAGAAATAGATCAAATACTTTTTTACTTTAAGAAAAAAAAAAAACATAACATTTTTTCTCTACAACAGTATGACAGGATTAGAAACATTTAACAAAGAACTTTATAACATGCCATATATAGTATAAAGAACAATTATACACAGAATAATGTTATGATAAATTGCAAAATGTTACAAGTTATAATAGATACAAGTAGGGTGTTTTTAAAGGACAAAACAATTTTTATCATAAAGTATAATGAGTATGATAAAATTTGAACTACAATTTAAAAAAGAATAAAAATTCTGACAAATGTTTCAAGATGAAGGAATAAAGAAAAAACAATTAACACAGTAGAAAGTAATAGAAGACTGTCCTGAAAAAAATCAAGAGACAATTTGGGGAGGTACTAAGGGATATAAATAAGGGGTCCTAATACATAATCAATTTTTCGAAAGAGACAGTAGTGTGGGCAAGGGGACTTGGAGATAAGTGGGTTCAAATTCCTCTCAGACACTTACTAGCTGTGTGACCCTGGACAAGCCACTTAATCTCTCTGTGCCTCAGTTTCCTCATCTACAAAATAAGGGGGCTGGATTTGATAGTCTCTAAGGCCCTAGTCACTCCCAGTTCTAAACCTATAATCCTATGAAAGGTATAAGAGTATCATTCAAGAGTTACAAATTGGTCACAAATTACAACTGATTAAACAATGGTACTATAAGATTCCAAAAACTAGCCTTATTAGAAATACAAAGGGAGAGGGAAAGGGGTGCAGTCCATTTTTATCTTTTTACTATGACAGAACAGGTCTATCTTTCTATAAAAAGTAAAAGCAACCACAAGAGCTCATAAGAGGATATATTCCCCCCAATTCAAATAGACTTGTGATGGAGAGAGATATCTGCATCTAGAGGACTACGGGGAACGAATGTGTAGCACAACATACTATTTTCACCTTTGTTGTTGTTTGCTTGAGTTTTTTTCCTCTCTTTTTTTTAAATCTTATTTTTCTTATTCAGCCTGATAAATGGGGAAACATGTTTAAAAGAATTGCACATGTTTAACCTATACCAAATTACTTGCTATCCAGGGTAGGGAAGGAAGGGAAAAAAAAATACGGAACAACAGGTTTTACAAGAGTAAATGTTTAAAACTATCTTTGCATGTGTTTTGAAATGTAAAAAGGTATTATAAAAATTTTAAAAAGAGGATATATTTCAATGTTACATAATCAAACTTTGTTACCAGAGGTCAAAATAACATCTGTGGTTTAAGATCTATTCCCTTCTAAGTTAAGAGGTACTGTGGCTCAGCCATTTTTTTCTGCGTTCTGTAAAACACTGCATTTACAGTTACATTTACACACATATACATAGAAACATATACACATACTCATAAATATCAACTAAGTGACACCAATTAATCAACAATAAATCAAAACTAAAAGGTAGGAAAATTAGTTGTATGATGCTAATTTAGATAGTATTAAAAACAACATGTTTAACAAGAAATTTTTAGCTACTCATTAGAACTGGATTCTCTTTGGGAAAAAAATATTATTTTTAAAATGTGTAACAGTAACAAAATTTTATGTTGAAAGAGCAAATGGTGCTTCTAAACAAAAATGACAAATAAGACATTTTTCAAAAATTAAAATCCCACTCAAACTAAACCAGCTCCCTCTACTAGTATCCCCAATAATGACAATTCAATAATCACAAACAAAACAAAAACAAAAACTACCAACCCTATAAAAGCATAATCATTTGAAAGAAAGTGAGTATTTTCAATAAATTACCCCTTTCCCCAAAAGAACAAAAGATGGCTTATCAGCCAAAACTGTCCATAATGTGGGCATTCCAAAAACTAAAATGTAGTACCCTACATTTTTAATAGTAATATATCTATGCTCTCATAATTTCAAGAGTTCTTTGCAAGATTGCAATTCAAATCCATCCATACCAGCTCATCATAAACAACGATTCATTTTGTTTTTTGTTTTTTTTTTTAAACCAAAAGTTCCCCACAAAGGGTTTACCTAAAGTTCTGGAAACTTCCTCACTTTCTTTCAGCACTATGAAGGTACCAATGAAACTCTCTGGCTATGCACTGGTTAACCTGCACTCTTACCAAATGCAATCATCTCTTCTTGTCATATAATTCCTTGATGACATGAAAGTTCCTCACTGGTTACATGACGCAGCCTCATCATTTGCACACCATATTTCTCTCCATGATATTCAACTTTAGGTTTTTGGATACAATAGTATTCCACTTCCTGCTGCCATAGAGCAATACAGTTAAACTCTTAAAAACTGAAAAAATAGGCAAATTGGCTTTCATGGGAAAGTTAGAACAGAAAAAATCTTGCAATTTCCTAAAAGTTTTTTCCCTCTCCAACTCTAGGCAGACGTAGTTCATCTATTTATACCGTCTGTCATAAATACACAGACTGTTGGTCAAAATTTGTATAGTGTGTTGATGTGACGGCCTGTATTTTTCAACCATCTCAAACAGGGGCAGCTAGGTAGCTCAGTGGATAGAGCACCAGCCCTGAAGTCAGGAGGACCGGAGTTCAAATCTGCCTCAGACACTTAACATTCCCTAGCTGTGTGATCTTGGGCAAGTGACTTAACCTCAATTGCCTCAGCAAAAAGCAAAACAAACAAACAAAAAAAACAAGGGTGGGGAAAGATGAGAATAAACATTTCTACAGCACTTATAAGGTGTCATGTGTGATACTAAGCACTTTAGAGATATTACCTCACATAATTCTCAAAACAACCCTGAGAGGCAGGAGTTATTATCATCCCTATTTTACTGTGGAGGAAACTGAGGAAAACAAAGATTAAATGACTTGTCCAAGGTCACAATTATTAATGGCCTCAAGTTGAATTTGAAGTCAGGTGTTTCTTATTCTAAGCCCAGCATCATATGTAATGGGAATAAACTGGAAGCATTCCCAGTAAGATCAGGAGTGAAACAAGGCTGATCACTCTCAACATTACTATTCAATAATGTATTAAGCAATATTACCTTTAGCAAAAAAGAAATTAAAGGAATCAAGAGTAGATAATAAGGAAACAAAATTATTACTCTTTGCAGATGATTTTATACTACGCTTAGGGAATCAAATAAAAAAACTACTCGAGACAATTAACTTTAGCAAAGCTTTAGACTACAAAATAAATCCACATAAATCATCAGCATTTCTATATGTTAGCAACAAAGTCCAGCAACAAGAGATACAAAGAAAAATTCCATTTAAAATAACCATACATAATATAAAGTATTTGGGAGTCTACTTGCCAAGACATAGTCAGGAACTACATGAACACAATTACAAAACGCTTTCTGCACAAAGTCAGATCTAAACAATTGGAAGAATATCAAATGCTTATGGGTAGGCTGAGTTAATATAATAAAAATGATAATTCTACCTAAATTAGTCTGCTTATTTAGTGCCACACCAGTCAAACTGTGAAGATATTACTTTACTGAGCTAGAAAAAAATGAAGTTCATCTGAAAGAACAAAAAGTCAAGGGAATTAATGGAAAAAAAAATGCAGACCTAAAATTATATTATAAAACAGCAGTCATCAAAACAAAGAATATTGGCTAAGAAACAAGTGGAATAGGTTAGTTCACAAGACACAACAGTCAATGACTATAGTAATCCAGTGTTTGATAAATCCCCAAACCCCAGCTTTTGGGATAAGAATTCACTATTTGACAAAAATTGCTGGGAAAATTGGAAAACAGTATGGCAGAAACTAGGCACTGACCACACCTAACATACCAAGATAAGGTCGAAATGAATTCATGCTTTAGATATAAAGAGTATATATATATAAAGCAGATTAGGAGAACAAGAGATAGTTTACCTCTCAGATCTGTGGAGAAGGAAGGAATTTGTGGCCAAAGAAGAATTAGAATATATTATGAAATGCAAAATGGATGATTTTGATTATATTAAATTGGAAAGTTTTTGTACAAACAAAACCAATGCAGCCAAGATTGGAAGAGGAGAAAACTCGAAAAAAAATTTTATATCCAAGGGTTCTGATAAAGGCTAATTTCTAAAATATATAGAGAACTGACTCAAAATTTATCAGAATACAAGAGCGATTCTCCAACTGATAAATGGTCAAAAGATAAGAACAATTTTCAGATGAAGAAATTAAAGCCATTTTAAATGCTCTAAATCACTACTGATTAGAGAAATACAAATTAAGCAACTCTGAGGTACCACTACAAAACTCTCAGAATGGCTAAGATGTCAGGAAAAGACAATGATGAATGTTGGAGAGATAGGGGAAAATTGAGACACTAATACATGGTTAGTGGAGTTGTAAATTGATCCAACCATTCTGGAGAGCAATTCGAAACTATGCCCTAAGGGCTATCACAATGTGCATACCTTTTTATCCAGCAGTGTTTCCACTGGCTCTGTATCCCAAAGAGATCATCAAAAAGGGAAAAGGACCCACATGTGCAAAAATGTTTGTGTCAGCTCTTTCTGTAGTGGCAAGGAACTAGAAACTGAGTGGATACCCATCAGTTGGAGAATGGCTGAATAAGTTACAGAATATGAATGTTATGGAATATTATTGTTCTTTAAGAAATGATCAGCAGGATGATTTCAGAAAGGCCTGGAGAAACTTATATGAAGAACTGATCTTAAGTGAATTGAGTAGAATCAAGCACAGCAACACACAAATTGTTGTACTCAGCAACAACAAAACTATGCAAAGATCAATTCTGATGGACGTTGACTCTTTTTTGGTAGTAAAGTGATTCAGGTTAGTTCCAATGGTCTTGTGATGAAGAGAGCCATATGCACACAGAGAGAGACCTGTGGGGACTGAATGTGAATCACAACACAGTATTTTCACTTTTATTGTTTGCTTGCATTTTGTTTTCTTTCTCATTTTTGTTTTCTTTTTTTGATCTGTTTTCTCTTGTATGTATAATTGTAGAAATATGAATAGAAGAATTGCACATGTTTAACACAGATTTTTTTACTGTTTAGGGAGAAAAAAAATTTGGAACACGAGGTTTTGTAAGGGTAAATGTTGAAACTATGCATGTATTTTGAAAATAAAAGGCTTCATATAAAAAAAATCACATATCTAATAAAGAAACTAAGCTAAAGTTTCAACTACAAAAAAAAAATTTTTTTAAATGAGATAATTCAGGTCAGTTCCAATGGACTTGTGTTGGAGAGAGCCATCTGCATCCACAAACAGAACTGTCCGGGATTGAATGTGGAACAAAACACAGTATGTTTACCTTTTCTACTGTTCGGTTGCTTTTCTTTTCTCTTCTCCCCTACTTCCTCCTTTGATCTCATTTTTCTTGTGAAGCATGATAAGTATGGAAATATGTTTAGAAAAACTGTACATGTTTAACCTATACTGGATTAAATGATGTCTAGGGGAGGGAGGTGGGGGGACAGGAGGGAGAAGAATTTGGAAGATAAAAGTTTTGCAAGGATGAATGTAGAAAACTATCTTTGCATGTATTTTGAAAATAAAAAGCTATTTTTTTTAAAATAAAGAAAAAACTTATATCATTTTTTTCCCTTGCATTTTACAAATTTTCATCTGAGCTCTCAAAACTTGATGCTCTGTTATATTAACAGCTGATTCCAGAATTAACATACATCAAAAACAAGTCAAAATGTTACAAATTTTTCTTATATTTGATGCTAGATATGTCAAATGTTTAAAAAAAAAAAGCATGTTTGGAATTTTATAAATGACTTTTTTTAAATTAAAATTGCTTATCATGTAACAGTATGTCACATTATATATATGGTTCTTTCCCCTGAACCATTCTTCCTAAATTTTTCAGCTCATCTATACTTATTCTTCAATGTAGCAAGAAAAACAAAAAAACCTTGAAATGCTTCTAAAAGACTAAAAGCTAATAATCCCAAACTGGTCAAGGAGCCTCAATTGCAAATCACTGAAAATACTACGGTCATGCACAGACACATGCAGCACACACACACACACACACACAATGAATAGGCATATCTAGTCTAACCCATTTCTGAACATAATCTCATCTCCTACATTTCTAAAAAATAACCATACAGCCTTTACTTCAAAGTCTACAATGAGAGGAGACATAATGAAGCTATACAACCAATGCTTCCTCTTTTGGACAGTTCTGTCAAAAAAATTTACCTTATGTTAAGCCTACATTTTCCCCTACTCTTGCTATTGCTGCTAACCAGAGCCAAAAAGAAAAAAGTCTTTTCTTTTTTAAGCTAAATATCACTTACTTTACTCAATCTTCACATTGCATAATGGCCTTTCACCAGCCTGGTTGAAAAAAAAAAACCAGATAAATGAAATGTTTCTCCCTCAAAACCTACAATAACTACTTATCTAACCAAAGAATGGTGAACATCACAAAATAATTGGCATAGTCAAATACAGAGCAGCATACACAATGATAAAATTATGTAACAAAACAAATGCTTTAATTCTTATAAGCATAGGAAAAAAAAACAATGACAGTTGCATAATCCATCTCCTCCCCATAAACTAGAGAAATAGTTTCAAAACTAAATATCTCCCAAAATACAAAAAAGAATTCACTTTTAAGAGGATGAGTGGAAGTAGTTAATTTTGAAACAGAATTGTAATTCCCTTTTAAAGACAACAAATGATTACATAAGAGTTTTGTTTTGTTTTCCTCAATAGAGTATGATAAGGATGACATTTCTATTCTTGACTATTAAGCCTAATTTCAGAGTACAAATGAGATACACACAACTTAAGTCATTTATCCAAGCAAAAATATTGCAAAATGGGAGGGTGGCTGAATAAATCATGGTATATGAATATTATGGAATATTATTGTTCTGTGAGAAACGACCAGCAGGACGGTTTCAGAGAGGCCTGGAGAGATTTGCATGAACTTATGCCGAGTGAAGTGAGCAGAACCAGGAGATCATTATTTACGGCAACAACAATACTATATGATCAATTCTGATGGGACATGACTCTCTTCAACAATGAAATGCTTCAAACCAGTTCCAATTGTTCAGTGAAGCCATATACACCCAGAGAGAGGGATGTGAAATGTGGACCACAACATATCATTTTCATGCTCTCTATTGATGTTTGCTTGCATTGTATTTCCTTTATCTGATTATTCTTTCTTGTAGATACGATGTCTCCTGCACAAAAATGATGTGTGGAAATATGTATACATATATTCGATTTGTCAAGTATTTTAACATAATTAACATGCAGTGGATATCCTGCCATCTAGGGGAGGGGTGGGAAGTAGGGGGGAAAAATCTGTAACAGAAAGCTTTGTAAGGGTTCATGTTGAAGAATTACCCATACATATGTTTTGCAAATAAAAAGTTTAAAAAAAAAAAAAAAAGAATATTGCAAAATGCTTCAGTGGCCATCTAGACCAAACTATATATAAAAATGAATCCTCTCTAAAATATACCCAACAAGTAATTATCCAGCACTTGTTTTAAGATTTCAATTATTCAATTGTTTTGAAAGATTTTCCTGATTTCATGCCTTAATGTGCTGCTTGGCAACATCTACCCATTATTCCTAGTTCCAGGATCAAATGAGGGCTCTTTGACTCTTGCCTGTGTTATATAAACAATAGAGCTTGTTATCAGCAAATTAGGTATAAGTGGCATTGAGATACTTAGTACACTCTACTGGAGAACATTTTTCCAAGTAGACAGCAAACTACTGGTGACTACTTGCACAGTTCATATAGTTCCAAATCACGGCATCATAAACAAATTAAAGGAGAAAGCAATCAGGTCTATCGATAAGGAATGAGTTCTTGATGGAACACGAATTACAAAGGATCATAAGTTGGCAAAATAAGACAATTTTGATTACATAAATTTTGATTAAAAAAAAAGATTTTGCACAAATAAAACCAATGCAGTTAAAATGAAAAGAGAAACAGCAAATGAAGGTAGGAGAAGGGAGGAGAGTATCTGTAATAAGTCTCATTTCTAAGACATAAAGGAAATGAATTCAAATTAATAAATAAGTGCCATTATCCAATTAATAACTGTTCAAAGGATATGAATAAGCAATTTTCAGAGCAAAAAATCCAAGCTACCAATAGCTACAAAAAAGCCACTCTAAATAACAATTAGAGAAACACAAAGAAAGACAACTCTGAGATTCTATTCATACCCATCAGAAGGAAAAATTGATTTTAAAAAATGACAAATATTGGAAAAGTTGTGGGAAAATGCACTGTTAACAAATCTATGAACTGTTGTAGCTATTCTGGAAAGTAATTTGGAACTATGCTCAGAATCTATAAAACTACATAGCCTGTGACTCAAATGACACTACTACTCAATCTATACTCCTAAAGAGATCAAAGAAAGAAAGAGGGAGAGGAAAAGAAAAAGGACCTATAGGCATAAAAGTATTTAAAACAGCTTGTTTTATGGTAGCAAGGAATTGTACAATGATGGTATATTAATCATTAGAGAACAGTTGAACAGGTTACATACATGTGATAGAATACAATAACTTATAAAAAAAAATGATGAAAAGTAATTTTAGAAAAACCTGAGAAAACTTATATGAACTGAAGCAATATGAAGTGAACCAATCCAGCATTAACTGGATATTAACTATAATGTTAACTATAACAATATGTATTATAAACAACAATACTATAAAGATAGTAACTTTGAAAGACTTGGGAACACAACACAACAAGAAATCCTAATTTCATTAGACTCAAGATGAAAGATGCTACTTTACCCACCTTTTTGATGAGAAGGGATGAATTCAATATAAATTGAGACACGTGCATTCATTTGCAGCATGTATGCATATGTGTATTGTATATGCATGTGTATGTTGGACATAGCCAATGTAGGGATTTGATTGTATGTACTCATGCATGCATATATAAGTCCGTAACAGGACTTTTCTTTTTCTTTATTTCTTGACAGGGGGTTAAGGAAGTAGGAGGGAAAGAATGTAGATCTGAAAATTAAATAAAAAACAACACATAGTTCTACATTCTATTAATTGTACTATAATCTAGCCAATATCACTCTTTTCCCATGATATATACTATGAGAGATTTCACCAAACATTTTTTGCTAAAACCTAGGTGAGCTGCATTTACCAATTTAATAATCTTTATCAAAATACAAACTAAGCTGCTGAACAAGACCCATTTTTAATGAAACCCTGTTGGTATGCTCACTGCTTTATTTTCTGGCAGATGACTAGCCATTTATGTAACAGGAACATGGGTTAAAACTGGTAACTGGTGATACTTCCAAATAATCTTTCATTAAAAAAACAAAAATCTTTTATTGATATTTTGGGGTTCTTTAATTGCCATAGTCATCTTAAGTAATCCTTCCCCCTCTGAGAGCCATCCCAAGTAACAAATAGTATCTTTTTTTTTTTTTTTTAAAGAGGGGACGAAAACAGTCGGCACAACGAACTGATTTACTGAAAAATCCCCAAAACATGTGCAATATGTACTACACTGGACTTCTCATCTTCAAGTGGGGTGGGTTAGGTTAGGGATGTTCCCTCATTTCTCTTCATTTGAGTGAACATGATCTTGATAATTTTGTTACAATGACTTTCTTTTTTGGTGAATATCTTTCTGTTTACGCTGTCAAAGTCATTGTGTAAATTTATTGTTTTCTTGGTTCTAATTACTTCAGTCTGCATCAGTGCATATAGATCTTTCCATGCTTTTCTGTATTCATCACCTACATAATTTCTTACACAAATTCTTACCAATCTGTTTAGTCATTGCTCAATTGATGGCTCTCTACTCTACTTCCAATTCTTAGCTATTACAAAAAGTGTTGCTATAAATATTTTGTAATATATGGGGATAACCCACCTTTTTTTAAAAAAGGAAATCTAAAAGCATTCCAAGTACTTTTAGAGAACATTACTTGTAATTTCCCTCCTTTAAAGAAGTGGGGAAGGGTTCTACTGCAGACAGCCTGACTTAATAGTTGGTTCTGTTATACTGTGTTCTTTCACTTTCTTCTTTTTTTTTTTTTTTGATCTTTGTTATAGAGTATGACTTGCTGAGTGGGAAAGGGAGAGAGATTTAGCATAAAGGTGGTATAAAAACACAAGCAATAAAAATAAGCTTAAAAAAAACCAAGAAATGGCAGAACTTTCAATAGTAACATTTTTAAATACAACATTATAAAACTCAGTCATCCTAAAACTAACAAATATGGCTGGTTACCTTAAGAAGCATACCCTGAGAAGCATCCAACAAATAGATATGTATATATGTAATTCACAGAAACTAAATCCAATTCAATTCAAAAAACACTTATTAGGCATTTATGTTCTAGAATAGGAGTTTTTTTTTTTTACCTTGTGTCTGTCACAGACCCCCTCGCCATTACCCCACCCCAACAGTCTAACCATTCTGAGAAAAATTATTTTTAAACGCAGAAAATAAAACAGTGTTATGAAGGAAACCAATTATATTGGAAAAACCCGAGGTTAAGAGCTCTAGTTCTAGACTTTCCTTGAAAGAACCAATAGTTATTTTGATTTTATAGAAGCCTGATGCCTTCTTTAACCTTACAATCAATAATTGTGCGTGCGCGTGTGTGTGTGTGTGTGTGTGTGTGTGTGTGTGTGTGTGTACCCCAAGAAGATTAAAGATTTGAATTAGGATCTGAAATATTTACAAAAGCTCTTTTTTGGTAAGAGTAAAGAACTGGAAATGTTCATTAATTCAACAAACATTTATTAAACATCCTTTAAATTCAGGCATTAAGTGAAACTCTTGATATACAAAGACAAAAATAGCCTCTGCCCTCCAGTAATTTATAATTTAATGTAATGGAATATTATGATGGCAAAAGAACAAATTCATATGAAGAATTAAGAGAAGTGGGGGAAGACTTGAGAGTGATATAATATATGTAACTAAAATAATACACTAAAAATGAATAAAAATGAAATTTGAAACTTTGCAATTATATTGCTTTGCTAAGTCCTGGAAAAGAGATGAAAATGAAGAATGTGAAATACTGCACATACTATGAAATTTAGTTGATGTGTTGGTGAATCTTACTGAATTGTCTCTTTTTTGTTCTTTGTTTTAAAAAATGGCTTGCTAGGTATATGAAAAGAGAAGAATATATTTGGAAATGAAGGTGAAAAAAATCAAGTGATTCAAAATTTTAAAATAAAAAAACTATTAGATAACAAAAGATGGGGTAAGGTTCACTATACTTGAAAAGTCTTTGCTTGAATTTGCTGTCCCATTTACTTAGACAATTCTTTTTCATAATCAAAATTCTTAATGGAAAATAACTTTCTTCCCAGTTATTCCTAAGTATGGATTCTGACCATAATTCAGTTCTTTGTTAGAGAAATCACTCACTCTTCAATGATTACCTCTTGCAAAGAGATGCCAAATATAAGACTTTTCTTTCCACTTCTATTCTCAAACCAGTTACCTCCTAACAATTTCAATTGAATATTTTATCACCATATAAAACACAAGATGCCTCTTACAAAGGTGTAACTTACAACCTTATAGAGTTCCCAAAGTTCTGAAAGGTTAAGGTTAGGTGACTTTCCTAGGATAATACAGCTAGTACGTGTCAGAGGACAAGACTTGAACCAGTGTTCTTGGATTCAAGGGTACCTCTCACAAAAATTTGGCACTTACTCAGTACCTTGCAAAATATGATTGATTTTACTAGAATTATGTGTCAGAAATTAATCATCTTTAAATGATTAACATACAACAAATTTCCATACTACTCAATCATTAAACCATAGTATAACCAGACCACCACCAAAGATCAAATGAACTGCTGTTCCCAATCAGTACACAGGGAGTCAATTCTGATGGATGTGGTTCTTTTCAACAATGAGATGACTCAGGCAAATTCCAATGGACTTCTCTGATGGAGAGAGCCATCTGCATCCAGAAAGAGTGGGGACTGAATGTGAATCACAACAAAATACCACCTTTTTCATTTGCTTACTTTCCTTTTTTATCTGATTTTTCTTCTGCAACATGACAAGTATGGAAATATGTATAGAAGAATTGCACATGTTTAACATACACTGGATTACTTGCTATCTAAGGGAGAGGGTGGAGGGAAAGGAAGGAAAAAAAATTGGAACACAGGACTTTTACAAAAATGAATGCTGAAAACTATCTTTGCATATATTTTGAAAACAAAGTTATTATTTAAAAATAAAATTAAAAAAAAAATAACAGTGATTCCCCCCCAGGGCTGTTTTCAAGTGAAAATCTGGGTAAAGGGTAGAAATCAGAAGAATGAGATAAGAAAAGATGGGATTTCAGCTGAATCTTAAAGGTAACCAGGGAAGTTGAGAGGTGGAATTGATGGAGACCAGGGGAGACAAAAAAATAAAAAGGAATGGAGAAGGGAGCCGTTGGTGATAGATGGCATGGTAAACGTACCACGGGATGGACCTGAGTCAGGCACACTCCTCTTCAGGAGTTCCAATCTGGCCTCAGATACTTAGGGGCTGTGAGACCCTGGGTAAGTCACTTAAATATGTCTGCTTCAGTTTCCTCATCTGTAAAATGAGCCAGAGAAGGCAATGGCAAGCTACTTCACTATCTTGGCAAATAAAATCCCAAATGAGATTACAAAAAGTTAGACACAACACCTATCAATTTCTCTCCTTCTAAGGATTACTATAGCATCATTTGTACTACCCATTTAATATTCTAACTATTCCTGGAACTACTACTTGGATTTTAATGTGTTTAGTTGGCAAAGTAGATAGGAAGCTAGACTTAAAATCAAAAGACCAATAGTTCAAATCTGCTGCTATTATATAAGCCTACTCAAGTCACTTAACCTCTAGTCTCAGTTTTCTCATCTGTAAAATAGCAATTGTAATAGTACCTATCTCACAGTGTCAGTGAGGTTCAAATGCAAATCTTAAAGCAGGATACAAATGCTAGTTATCATTATTATTCATATTTCATCATGCTCTAAAACAGCTTCTTATTTTCCACCCAAGAAATTATTATGCAACCTAAATCTGAGCCAAGGTATTTCTGGTATATTTCATGGATGCACAATGTAAAATGGTCATGTTGTGTGTTCAGAGACAATGCAACACAGGCAAGCACTGCCACAAATACTTAGATTCATTATGTGTTCGATTTTCAATTAATTTTTGGCTGTTGTGTTCAGAAGCCTTTTAGTATTGACCAATTTTTTAGGCAATTCCCACATGTGTCATGAACCAGAGTTTAAGAAACTTTGCTATAGAAAATAGGGTAAGAGTCTTATTATTTTGTTGTATCCCTAACAATGCTGTGTACCTTAGCTGAATTATGTCATTTCTTCCTGAATGTCCAATTATAGAAAAATAACTGTAGGAACATTAGCCCAATTCTCTCTCAAGCACCGAGGCCCCCCAAATTAAAACCAGCAAACTCCCTAGCAAGCAGTGAATCAGGAATATAACTTGGTTTCTAACCTAGTATAAGGTCCATTAAGGATTCTATGTTGACCAAGTTCTAAAAATCGTATCATGAAGAACTTATAAATTCCAGGACTGTATCCTCTCTTTGAAACAGCAGAGACTGCACTGAAATGGCTGGAATGGCTGACAATCAATTTACAAGGAAAAGTTAAAATTACATTGTGGTCTCTTCTTCAGAAATGTGTATTCGGAAACCATGTTGCTTTACTACTCCAAATCAAATAGATAAGCCATTTATAACAGTGACAATAAAAATGCATATAACTTGTAAGGGTTTATAAAACACTTTCCTTAGAAGAATCCTACAGGTTGGTAATGAAAATGATGGGCCCATTTTATAAATGAAGATCCTAAGACACAAAGAGGCTGAATAAGTAAATATTGGATGCAGAAGTTAAACCAAAATCTAACCTACTGCCCTTCTCTGAGGCCATAGTACTTCTTTACATTTCCTGGTAACTTTTACACCACATCCAGTGTGCAGAATAGTCTCTTATATTAGAAGAAAGCATATCTTCAGAAAATGTCCAATTCAATCCCTAAATATTACAGTTTAAAGCTATACTTTAAAAAAAAATATGACGGTTGTTTTCTAATTTATCTATTGATGTCCTTTGCTTTGTGTGCCAAGCATAAACTCTTTTCTTCCTTTTAAGACTGACTCAGTTCAAGTGTCATGGCACCTTACAATTAGCTACTATTGCTCTCTTTTCTCTCAAATTACATTGCACTTATTTATTAGAGCACACATCTTGTTCCCACTTACAACATAAACTCATTCTTTTCTTCCTTTTTTTTTGGGGGGGGGGGTGGAGGGCAGGGAAGGAAGGGGGTAATTCTAAAGCATAGCACTTAGCCTCAAAGCCAAAAAAATCAATGGGTACATATATCATGACTGTGAATTTGGGTAAGACAAATCACTTAACCTTTTAGTGCTCTAGTCTAAAAGTATCAGACAGCCAGTTCTAAACAATCACTTCTAAGGTACTTGAAAACTTTATTCTCTCAAGTAAGCAAAAATTCCCTCGTCTTATTTATACTTTTAAATTGCTTAGCAAACCCGTTTTACAAAGATAATAAAAATGACATCATCACAACTCCCATCAAAAAGATTGCTAATTCTAAATAACAGGCACTGAATTAATGAGATTTCACATTGAAGAAAAACTTTCCATAGAATGTCAGTATACAATGAAAACAAATTTCTAAAGGAGGAAAACATAGGATTATAAATGTCTGTTAAGGACTATTAAGATCAAGTCTTTAAAAGTTATAGATGGGGCAGCTAGGTAGTGCAATGGATAGAGCACCAGCCTGAAGTCAGGAGGACCTCAGTTCAAATCTGGTCTCAGACAGACACTTAACATGTCCTAGCTGTGTGAACTTGGGCAAGTCACTTAACCCCAACTGCCTCAGCAAAAAAAAAAAAAAAAAAAAAAAGTTATAGATACCTTATTTATGAGGTGCTCAGTAACAACTTCCCTTAGTCCAGTGTAGAGCTTTTCTCCATGTTTATGCAAAACCATAGTATATGCATTTCTATACAGCTCCTCAAAACTAAGACCACTGTTATTCTTACGCTGGATCTCTTGGATTGCATTTTTCAGAAGATCCCAAATGCTGTTTACATATTTTTCATCCATGGTCATCTGTAATATCCAAGAGAAAGACATAAAGAAAAGAATTAGTTTTATCTGAACCATAGTCACAATATTGTGAAATAATTTCTTATAGAATAAAATCACCAGATATTCAACAGTCTTTGCAGTATTAGACTTTGATTTTGTTAAAATTAAGAAGGCTCCTTAACATTGTAAAATAAATTATCTAGGTAATAATAACCAAGGGATAAAGAACAGACTTTTATAATATCCCTTTCAAGTTTATTTAAATTCTCTAAAAATTCAAAAGGAAAAATAAAACTATAAATTTTCTTAACTTATTTCAACTGAGAACCAGAAATTTGACAGTTATTACTACATTACTAATATCTGCTGATTTCACCTTTGCAACAGCTCTCAAATAAGCCCCCTTTTCTCCTAACACTGACTCCATTAGTCATCACCTCACATCTGATTTATTGCAATTGTTTCCTCCAGTGGGTCTTCTGCTTCAAGTCTCCCTACTTTTACCCATTCTCCAATCATCCATTTAAGTAATTTTCCTAACGTGTACTTCTGATCATGTCACTCATACCAATCCCCCTCACTCCAATAGCTCCTTTTTTGCCTCCAGAATCAAAAGCAAAATATTCTTTTAGAAAGTATCTAATAAATGGTTATTGATTAATTACTTGGCATGCACATCTAATAATAATAATGACAACTAATTATTTAGCTATCACAGCTAAAGCACTGTGCTAAGTGCTTAACAATTATCATTCTATTTGATCCTCCCAACAGCCCCAGGAAATAGGTACAATTATTATCTCTACTTTACAGATGAGGAAACTGAACCCAACATGATAAATGAAACTTGCCCACGATCACATAGCTAGTTCAGGGGCTTTGAATTCAGGTCCTTCTGACTTCAGGGCCAGTGCTCTATCTATTGTGCCAACTAACTGTCTTCACAAACGTAAACCTTCAATTTTACCTTGACTGTAACAATTTTAATCAAGTAAATCTGAAAAGAATCTACTCACACAAAGAAACATATCTACAAATGCCTAAAATCATCTTTTGCAAATACCTCATCTTCTTTAATCATGGGTGTCTCCCAAAGGCTGTTTTTGGCTCTCTCTCTCTAGTGATCTCATCTACTCACATGGCTTCAATTGTCACCTCTATGGAAATGATTCTCAAATATTACACATTTATATGTATGTACACACACACACACATACACACACACTCTCTCACATTTTCTCTACCTTTTATGAGATAAAACTCTGAAGAATGTCACTTGTCTCAACCACTGATTCCTGAATATCACTATGCTTGCCCCTCAAAAAATAAAACAAAACAAAGTCCCTTAAGGATAGTTTATCTACTCTGGAAAGAAGTCTCAACAATTTTACACCTTTATATTAATATACATTCTGCTTTCCTCATTTGAAAACCATCTTTGCATGTATTTGGAAAAATAATACTATTTTTAAAAAAACTTGTCTCAATTTTTCTCAATTCTTTGAAAAGAAGAATATATTTATGTACCACAAATTCCTTTAACCATACCAACAGACAGACATCTACTTAACCTATTGCTTTTTAATAGTTATCCCCCCCCCAGTCCCTATTAATGCCTAAAAACAGCTCAAATATCAGTATTATTCAGGAAATCTTTTAAAATTGTAACTGAGCCTTCACATTTATTGCTTGCTCTTTTATAGTCTTAACAGACAGTACACCTTAAGGCTTACCATGTAAGTTAATAGCTATATATAGAATTATGCAAATAAAGTGATTCAAATATCTGTGACCTTTGAAGGCTACTAGATGTAAGGAGGTTAGTGATACCACCATTACCCCTCCCCTCCAAAAGAAGGCCACACATGCCAAAATATTTATGACGGCATTTTTTTTTGTGGTAGCTATGAACTGAAAATCAAATAGAAGCCCATTGATTTAAGCCTGGCTAGAGAAATTACAGTACCTGAATGTAATGACTATTACTGAGCCATAAAGGAACAATGAACATGATGAATAGAAAGTCTTGAATGAAATATTGGAAAAGAAGGAAACAGGATCCTAAAAAATTATGTGGATGTATGTATACATACCTGCGTATACATACAAATATATACACACACAAAAATAAATGAAAGAATCACCACATAATAAAATGAAACTAACTATTGCAAAATGATAAATGAAAAACTTGAGAAGATACTTCTTTCTGGGAGTAGGAGTCCCATAGCTGTAGCACACTACATATAATGTCAAATTTTTAAAATGTGTGTTACTTTTGTTGAGTTTTTTTCTTCCTTGTAGGTGATAGAACAGACAATTTTCAGATGATAAAATTATAACTCCCCCAATTTTGTAACATTTATGAACATTGCATAAATTGTTCTCTGGCTCTTCTCACTTCATTAGTTATCAGTTCACACAAATCTTGACAAATTCAAGATTAATTCTTACTTCATTACATCCATATAATTTGTTTAGCCACTTGGAGACACCCAATTTTTTACTATGATAATACAAAAAAGTACTGCTATAAATATTATGTCCATGTGACTCCTTATCCTATATCTTTGATCTTTTTTGGGGCAAAAGACTAGGAAATAGTAACAATGCATTAAAGGGGTTATGGATAGGTTAGTGATTTTTTTTTTGAGGGGGTTCAAATGAATTTCAGTTCCATCAATAGCTCATTAATTAGGAAGCCTGTCCTCTCAGGACTTTCAACAATTACCATTTTCTTTTTTTGTCATCTTTGCCATTCTGATGAATATGAAGTATACTTCAGTTACTTAATTTATATTTGTATTATTTGTTTATGTTAAGTATTTTTCCCACGTGGTTACTAGCTTATTTTTCTTTTGAGAACTATTTAAATCCTCTGACCATTTATCTACTGACAAATAATTCTTGTTCTATATATTTGTATCCATTCTTTACAAATTTTGGATATTAGTCCTTTTATAAGGTAATTATGCTACCAAGAATTTTTCCTCCAGTTGACTTGTTTGACATCTAATTCTAAAAGCACTGATTTTGTTTGTGGAAAATAAATCTTATATAGCCAAGTTGTCCTTTTTTTTTTTTTTTTAAATCCTTTTCTGAATCATCTCTATCCCCTTTTTTGGCAGAAATACTTCAAACGGGTAATTAAATCTTGAGCCTCCATAAAGCTAACCCATCAAAATTGGCTTTTAAAATATAAAATAATCTAATTTCCTACTATTAAAACAAAAAAAATAAATATGAGACACTTTCAAAATCTTGAGTATAATATGCACAAAAGAAATGAGGTGGTTGAAGTATATTTTTTAAAAAAAATACTTTCCCTGAAATAGCTTAAAATCAAAGGAAAAAAATTTAACTATCTTTAAAACAAGTTCATGGTAAAAATGGCATAAGGATTATTAAAATCTCAAGAATGTAATGTCAAGATAACAAACTTAAGCTACTCAGAAACAATTTACTAGGGATATAACAGTAAAACCCTAAATGATCTTTACAGGCTAGTTAAGTAGTCATCTCAATTATATGAAAGCTGTTTACATATACAATTGTTAATTTTCAATTAGCAATACGAACTACTAAATATTCCATTTGGACACTAATGATTGCCATTGTAGCAAGGGTTGCTATGTTACAAGTATCTCAAAATCCCTGCCAATTTTGTTTCCATTGTTTTCTTCAATATAAAGGAAAAACTCCTGGATGAGTTTCATAAACTGGCCTAGGACAGACACGGGAGTATAAAGTAAAAACAGAAAGGAAAAGAGAATGAGATGGGACAGCTAGGTAGCACAGTGGATAGATCTCCTGAAGTCAGGAGAGTTCAAATCTGACCTCAGGCACTTAACACATGTCCTAGTTGTGTGTGTGACCCTAGGCAAGCCACTTAACCCCAAGTGCCTCAGCAAAAAAAGAATGGGATGAACTCATAACTAAAATATGACTCAAAGAGGTATTTTATTCAAAGAATAAGAACAATCTTAACTTCAAGAAGAGATTGTAAGACACACCTCCTTTTCTCTTGAGGTATGGAAATGGAGTGGAACACTGCATATGCTCAATCAGCTAATATGTTGGGTTAGTTCTGCTGAAATGCCGTTTTTTTTTCCTTCCAATTTTGTTACACGGACAGGGAAGATGACATGATTACAGTATAGTTCAAAGAACAGAGTGTGGAAAATGGATGAGTTTGCTAAACATATAAGACAATACACATATAATAGGGATGAGGACTTCATCTGCTGAAACTTACTACCCCAAACAGAACATGCAACCATTTCTTGATTTTACTCATGATAGTTTCATCTTTCTTTTTTTCTGCTGGGGCAGTTGGGGTTAAATGACTTGCCCAAGGTCACACAACTAGGAAGTATTAAGTGTCTGAGGCCAGATTTGAATTTAGGTCGTCTTGACTTCAGAGCTGGTGTTCTATCCACTGTACCACCTAGCTGCCTCTGTAGTTTCATCTTTCAAAAGATAGAGAAAATACAAAATTTTACTGGAAATCTCTGCAATCTCCCTTCAAATCCAATCAACTGAAAATCATCTCTCCAAAGTTACCAACGTTCTCAACTGTCAAATCTGATAACCTTTTCTCAATTCTCATCCTACTTGATCTCTCTATTCATTTAACACTATCAAAAAACTTAATTTTCTCGTTTGCTTTTCTGACACAAATCGCTCCTGATTCTCCTCCTACCCATCTGACAACTCCTTAGAGTCCCCTGTTAGTTAAATCATCCATATCACACCCCCTAAGGGGGGATATTCCTGATGACTCTTGTCTTTGGTCCTCTTTTTTCTCTATACACTCTGTGACCTCATGAGTTCTCATGGGATTAATTATGACATCTGATGATTTTCAAATGCATACTTACTTATTTGTAACCTTGAGAAATGTGATTTTATATCTATAAACTTATGGGAGAAGGGAGAGAGGGAAAAGCAAAAAAGAGAAAGGGAGAGGGAGGGAGATGTTTTATCTTCTCTGAGCTTCAGTACTGCATCACTAACGGTTCCTCTCTAAAATGTCTAATACAGAACATCGTTTCCATCAAACAACCCACCCCCATTCCATATTCCAAACCTGATTTTGGTGGGCACCACTCTTTTTCCAGCTCCCTAGGGTCAGTGTCCTCGGCATCCTTCTCCCTTCTTCACACCACACAATCAGATGCAAAATCCTGCCATTTTACCTTCATAACATCACTCATTTAACCTCTCACACACCACCACCTGAGTGCAGGCTTTCATGATTTCTGATCTCAATTAATGCCACAGAACTGAATGTGGATCACAACACAGCATTCTCACTCTCTGTTGTTGCTTGCTTGCATTTTGTTTTCTTACTCAATTGCTTTCCCTCTTTGATCTGATTTTTCTTGCGCAGCAAGAGAATTGGATTTAACATATATTTTAACATGTTTCACATATACTGGATTGCTTGCTATCTAAGGAAGGGGGTGAGGGGAAGGGGGAGAAAATTTGAATCCCAAGGTTGTGCAAGGGTCAGTGTTGAAAAATTATCTGTACATATGTTTTGAAAATAAAAAGCTTTTAAAAAATTTTAATTAATTAATTAATGTCGCAGCCCATTAATGGCCTTGCCTGACTCAAGTCTCGTTCATCTCCAGTCCATACTCTCTCTGCTATCCATATATTTCCCCTTAAATGACTTTCTTCTTTAAATTGGTGTACCAGTTCCCCACTCTCTGTAAGATCTAGTGAGTCAACACACATTTATTAACACCTACTATGTGCCAGGTGATATCAAGCATTAGGGATACATTAATCAGAGAAATGCAAATTAAGGCAACTCTGAGATACCACTACACACCTGTCAGATTGGCTAAGACGACAGGAAAAGATAATGACAAATGCTGGAGAGGATGTGGAAAAACTGGGACAATGATACATTGTTGGTGGAACCGTGAACGGATCCAACCATCCTGGAGAGCAATTTGGAACTATGCTCAAAAAGTTATCAAAATGTGCATACCCTTTGACTCAGCAGTGTTTCTACTGGGCCTATATCCCAAAGAGATCTTAAAGGAAGGAAAGGGACCCACATGTTCAAAAATGTTTGTGGCAGCCCTTTTTGTAATGCCTAGAAACTGGAAATTGAAGGGATGCCCATCAGTTGGAAAATGGCTGAATAAATTATGGTATATGAATGTTATGGAGTATTATTGTTCTGTAAGAAATGACCAGCAGGATGATTTCAGAGAGGCCTGGAGAGACTTACATGAACTGATGCTGAGTGAAATGAGCAGAACCAGGAGATCATTATACACGGCAACAACAGTACTATATGACGATCAATTCTGATGGACATGGCTCTCTTCAACAATGAAATGTTTCAAACCACCTCCAATTGTTCACTGAAGAAAGCCATATACACCCAGAGAGAGGGATGCGAAATGTGGACCACAACATAACATTCTCATACTCCTTGATTGATGTTTGCTTACATTGTGTTTCCTTTATCTGATATATCGTTTGTGTAGATAAGATTTTTCTTGCACACCAATGATAAGTTTGGAAATATGTATACATATATTCGATTTGCCAATATTTAACATAATTAACATGTAGTGGATATCCTGCCATCTAGGGGAGGGGTGGGGAGTTGGGGGGAAAAATTTGTAACGGAAGGCTATGTAAGGGTTATTGTTGAAGAATTACCCACACATATGTTATGCAAATAAAATAAAAATTAAAAAAAAAAAAAAAAAGAATAGGTCACTGAGGCAAAGAATTGGAAAATGAGATGTCCATCAATTGGGGTTATATAATAAGTTATGGTATATGAAAATAATGGAATTTTATTGTTCTATAAAAAATGATAAACAAGCTGATTTTAAAAAGGCCTGGAAAGATTTACATGAACTGATGCTGAGTGAAACAGGCAGAACCAGGAATACAGTGTACACAATAACAGCAAGACTGTGCAATGATCAACTGTGAAAGACTTGGTTCTTCTCAGCTGTTCAGAAATTCCAATAAACTTTGGATAGAAAACACCATCTGCATCCAGAGAGAGAACTATGGAGAATGAATATAAATCAGCACATCCTATGTTCACTTTTTCCCCCTTTTTCTTCTGTTTTTCTCTTCTGTTCTGATTTTTCTCTCCCAATATGATTCATAAAGAAATGTGTTAAAAATTAATGTACATGTATAACCAGAAAAGTAAACAATTAAGAAAGTTAAAAAAAAAAGAATAGGCTATTAAAAAAAAAAAAAAAAAGAAATGACCAGCAGGATGATTTCAGAGAGGCCTGGAGAGACTTGCATGAACTGATGTTAAGTGAAATGAGCAGAACCAGGAGATCAGTATACATAGCAACAATAAAACTATATGATGATCAATTCTGATGGACATGGCTCTCTTCAACAATGATTTGTTTCAAAGAATTCCAACTGTTCAGTGATGAAGAAAGCCATCTAAATCCAGAGAGGCCTGTGGGATCTGAGTGTGGACAACAACATAGCATTTTCATGCTCTATGTTGATATTTGAAGAATGAGAAACTCTCAAAATTCTGAGGAAACAAAGCAAAAAAATTCTGATGTTATAAAGTTTTCTAAAAAGACATAGTTGCATAAGGAACTTGTCAATGGACTTAAGATTTTAGAGACATTACAAATTAAGTAAGCCAAGTAGGAAATCAATTTTAAAAAATGGTATGATATGATAAGAATATTTTAAGTGCCAAATTAATCAAGAAGCATTTTAAGTACCTACTATTACAAATCATTGAGGACCAAAACAAACAAACAAACAAACCCAAAACCTGACTTCAAGCAGCTTATTGAAATATTTTAATGAGCTGAGATTGGTAATAAAAGTAGTAAGTAACAAAAGTGAGGGAGAGGGTAATAAGTAACTATATTAAAGGGGGAAAAAGATGGGCTTGGACTATTGCTCTGCCAATAGAGAGAAGGCAGTCTTATTTAATTCCTATTTTGTTTCTGTTTTCTCTGCCAAGGAGATTTGGACTGATTAAGAACAACAACAACAACAACAACAACAACAACAACAACAACAACAACAACAACAACAACAACAACAACAAAATACACCTAACAAAAATAAATATAAAATTAATGAGATTGTAAAAGTATCTACATACCTTTAAGTTCAACTTCCCTAGCTCAGATGAACTATATCCCTGGTACTAGAATAACTGGTCATTCACATGATCATTGAGAGCAAAAAAAGTCAATGATCTATGAAAAATTACAGAACCAAAATATTCATGGCATTATGGCAGCAATGAATGAACAAATAAGTGAAGCTATATAAAATGAATATGATTAGCAGAAACAGAACACTGGTGACTAGATTAATGTAATTAAAAACAACTCCCTGAAGTAGTCTAATTCCAATTAATTGTTCTGACCAATCTAGGTCCTAGGAAACATGGTCTTTTTGTCAAGCAGAAAGATAATGGATTCATTTACAATTCTAATATGATTCCCAAATTGGTACACCAATGGAATGATACTGATATCATTTACCTAAATCACAGCAAGACATCTGAACATTTCTCAATATAGTCCTGTGAAAAAGATAGAATGATATAAGAAAACTAAGGGAGATTCAAACTGGTAAACTGGCAAAATCCAGGAAATGATCTTCAATGATTCACTGTTAGTATTAAAGGAGATGAAGTGTCAGAAGTATTGATGATTGGCCCTGTCCTGTTTAACCTTAACAACAACTGATAGAAGCATAGATGACATGCTTTTCTGGATGGGTACAAAGCTTTAAGGGATACTTAACAAATGACAGGATTCAAAAAATAAAAATATGTCCACAAGTAAGAACATCCAGAGAAAACTGAATAGGAAAAAAATTAATAGAGATAAATTTAAAAAGGAAACTACTTCACACATAGACAATGAGAAAGGCACGATCAGACATTATTTCACTTAAACAAACAAAACAACCAACCAGCCTAGGAGTTCTAGTGAAATGCAAGCTCAATATTAGTAAAATGTGATATGGAAGTCAAGATAACTAATTAATGCATTCTTAGGATTCCTAAAGGGGTATGATGTCAAAAATTAGAGACCTAGAATTTTGCTGTAATCTGTCTCAAACAGACCACAGTTCCAGCACTGTATTCTGTTTTTTTCTCGTTTTAGGAATATTATTAAGCATGAAAGGGGATTCAGGAGAGCAAATATAAGCCATATGAAAATCAGTTAAAAGATGTTTAGTTAGAAAAAAAAAAGACTTGAAGGAACAAAGTACTTATCTTCAAATATTTGAAGGGCTAGCATTTAAACATTTTGCAGAACCACAAAGGTAGGATAAGGAGTGAAGAATAAGCAGAAGTTTCAAAGAATCAAATTTAAAACCTGATTCAAGAAAAATCTCCTTAACAAATTAGAGCTAACCAAATCGGGATGTCCAATTTAGGGAGTAAGGAATAGTAAGCTCCCTTGAATGGAAAGTTGTCAAGCAAAGGCTGGATAAAAAGATGACTGGTCATGATATGAAGAATATCCTTGTTCAAGTATGAGTTGCACTAGCTGTTCTTGCAGTACCCTTTAAACAGATAATTCTTGATTCTATAAATGCCAATTTTAGAAAATTATAATGAATATTTTGAAGTTAAATAATCTTATATGTAATCAGAAAAAAACAGAATATATGTATTTTTACTGTCCAAAAACCCGACTAATAACAATTGAATGAAAGTGACAACATATTTATGTGACTAAATCATTAGATTTTTAACAGTTGTCTTATTTTAGAGGTCATTTTTTTTAACATTTTTTTTTTTTTTTTGCTGAGGCAATTGGGCTTAAATGACTTGCCCAAAGTTACACAGCTAGGACATGTTAAGTGTCTGAGGTAAGATTTGAACTCAGGTCTTCCTGACTTCCTGACTTCAGGGCTGGTGCTCTATCTACTGCGCCACCTAGCTGCCCCTAGAGATCATGTTAACAGAAATGATCAAACTCTGAAAAATCAGCATTCTACATTCTATCTAGAATTTCAGAGCCACTTGTGCTTTCCATACAGCAACCATATGAAATAGGAAGAACAATTTTGGACAGAAATTCAGATTAAGAAATTAAGTAACACAGCTAAGGTAACAAAACTAATACGTATCAAAAATGAGATTCAAATCCAGCTCTTCTTCAGAAAAGTTCACTGCTCTTTTCACTGACCTAGGCGGTTTTTCTCTTCCTACTACCAATATTTTCTATTTATTTCCTCCCATAGATTTGGTTTCCCAATACTCAGTTTTTTTTACCTTAGATGCAAAATGCATGCTTTATCTTAAAAAAGAAATCAAAAAACCAGTTTCAATGATGCTGAAAAAGTTTTTTGTCTTAATAAATAAAGCACACTTCCTTGCTGATTTCTAGGAGCTCTAACCATATCCTCCCAAGGGATAAAGTGTAACAATTAAGATACAAAAGGAAAAAAACAAAACAAAACAAGTACATAAGTACTATCAGTCAATAGTACCCTCATTTCCCACTTACAGCCTACCACCTCTGACAAGAAAAAAGGGGGAGGCAGAGAGGGGACGGGCAGAATTATGCTTCGTCCTCTGAAGACTAGTCACTGAATTAAAAAGAACTTGTATTTTAAAGTTCTTTACATAACTGTGGTCATCTATAAACTATTGTTTCTACTTATTTCATTCTTTCAGCAGTTCAAACAAGTTTCAAATTTCTTTGTATTCTTCACTTTCATTATCTTCTACCATGTCATAATGTTGCCTTAAATTCACTGTATCCAAGCCATTTCTCCAAACAACAGGCATTCATTTTCTTTTTAGTTTTACTACTATGAAGTGTTGTTAGAAATATTGTATATACAGGACTTTTTCTATCTCTGATTTCCTCAGGGTATGTATCGTATACTGATATTAATAGGTTAAAGAGTATGAACTAAACTAGATGTTATTCTAACATTAACTTCAAATTGTTTTCAAAAACAGCTGGATCAATGCTAATAGTGTTTTAAAATAGCTGTCACTCAGCCTAACAGTTATCATTTTGGTCCCCTCTTTGCTGATCTAGTAACCACAAGATTAAATTTAAGAGTTTTAATTTGCTTGTTAGTCTCAAGAATGATAAGGGAGAACTTTCCTCCAATGAAGAGGAAATCAGAGCAATAATTAGGAGTTACTTTGCCCAACTTTATGCCAGGAAGTTTGATAATCTAAATGAAATGGAGGAATATCTACAAAAATATAGATTGCCCAGGTTAACAGAAGAGGATATAAATTATTTAAATAGCCCCATATCAGAAAAAGAAATAGAACAAGCCATTAACCAACTCCCTAAGAAAAAATCTCCAGGGCCAGATGGATTTACATGTGAATTCTACCAAACATTCAAAGAACAATTGATTCCAATACTACACAAACTATTTGAGAAAATAGGGACAGAAGGTATACTGCCAGAATCCTTCTATGAGACCGATATGGTGCTGATAGCTAAACCAGGTAGGGTAAAAACTGAGAAAGAAAACTATAGACCAATTTCCCTAATGAATATTGATGCAAAAATTTTAAATAAGAGTTTTAATTTGCTTAACTTATGAGTGATTCAGAACAGCTTTTTCTTCTTTTGAATATTGCTTGCTGATATTCTTTGACTACTTTATCTTTTGAGGACTAGTCTCTAACTCTTCCAGAACTCACATTCCATTAATTCTATTCCCCAAACTCCTTTCAAATTATTTTGTCCTTTTTATAAGCCTAGTTTTCCTCTGGGGGAAAAAAAAATCACATTGGTCATAATCCATGGTGGTTACCCTTATCTACTGCTCTGTAGTCACAGGTAACATTAATAACCTTCATTCTAAATTTCATCTTCCAGACCAGACCTTTTTTTGCCTCACCATACCTCAGTAATTTTTTTTATTCTATTAAATATTCTATTTATATTACCATCACCTACAGATCTCTAGGTCACCCCCTAATTTCCTTAATAACTATTACCTATTTCATCATCTTCTTGAATCCATCCTTTGCAGGGAATTAAATCTTCACTGGTATCCCCTCCTATTCCTTCTACAAATGACAATGCAATTATTCAACTGTAGCAGTCTTCATTTCTCTGCCTTACTTCAACAATACCTGTTAAGTAACTATTTCATGAAAATGTAGGCAGTATCTCACATAAATCTCCAAAGTTAAGAAATCAAATTGAAAAAAAGACTATTAAGCCATATAACTAGCCCTATCCTTGAACACTGACTTGGCTTTTAAATGTATTGTTATCTATGCTTTATTGTATTTTAATAGTTAAGTACTTCCTATCTAAATTTGGTTCAAACTACACTAGGGCATTTTGCTGAATGTGCTGGCTCTATGTTTGACACCTGCAACTTAAAACTATCCTAATAATACAGTAATAATACAGTTTTCTAAAATATCCATCACATTCTTCAACAAATAACCCTAACTTTAAACTCCAGGGATTAATCAAAATTTAAATAAAATTATATTTAAAGGAGCTTATTATTTGCATAAATAGCACCATATTTTTTCTTTCTTCCTCAATGTCAATTTTATGACAGGTACTATTTTTAGGGATCCTTCTCACTTGATCAAGGGTTTCCATGAAACAAAATTTGAACCTGCAGTGAACTGAAGCCTCAAGTTCAAATTCTTTTGGATAGCTACTTTTGCCAGGTTAACTCACAACTGACATCAAATGGAACACTACAGCACTGTTGGCAGAATAATCAATGTTTTATAATGGCCTCACTTAATCACTTAGTTTCAGAACACAATAATGAGAGGCTGATGAAAGTTAAGGGATTAAACTAAATCAGTCAACTCCTAGTCTCATCAACTACAGACATGCTTATAAATATTTAACTCAGAAAAACCTCACAGAACTGATGGTGCCTAAATATAAATATTCTCAAAAAGTGAAAACTATTATTAGATTGCATTAGAAGGATAATTTTGCACAAGTGATTTGAATGTTCTGATTGTAATGTAATTTGAACAAAAAAGGTTAGATTAATTCACTTTACATCATCCTTTAGCTTGTGATCTTTTTCCCCCCTAACAACTTTAAGAGCAAATATTTCCAGCCCCCCTCCTTACAAAAAAAAAATTGAAGGAACAGATAATGTTAAATGGTCAGCCAGTGATCCCCTAATATCTGTAAAATGCTTAGAACATTGTCTAACACATAGTAGGTGCTTAATAAATGTTTTTGTTCCCTCCCAGCCTAGCTAATCAAAGAATTTAGACAAGACATTCAGATCCATTAAGTAAGTCTGGTACTTTTTTCTAATATACTATGCTGCCACGAGGAATAGAGGGACATCATTCTGGCAGATAATTATATAAATTAGATTCATATAATACCTTTATTCAAAAAGTCAATGAAAAAAATTTAAGTAAATCAACTATGCAAGAATAAACTACAATAATAATCATTAAAATGCCAACATTTTAAATGCATATAGTTAAATTCACTAAGAACACTTTTTGAATCTAAAGCAAATCAATCATTTCAGTCTCCAAGAAAGTACATCCCTTCCTCAGTGCCCATACTTTGTACCCCAAGTTCACAATCAATTATTATGGAAAACTGCTTGTACAATATATTATATATTTCCCTTTAGGAACCTCTGATTTTTCCTTTTTAATATCACTCGAAATAATCACAAAATGCATAACCAAAACAGATAAAAATCTTATTTTGCATACTATAAATGTACAGTACTTACACATTCTGATGGTACTTCTCAAAGACTGAGTGAACTACACTGAAATGTAAATGAAAAGAATTTTATTCTTCATATCCACAGCACACAAAGGACAAGAAAGAAGCCTTTAGTCTCTTGTGAATAATTTGCTACAAGAAAAATTTAGAAGGTTGTGGGTGGGGGAAAAGGGTGAGAATTTGAGATTCCAGGCAATTCAAAATGACAAAGCCAAAAAAAAAAAAAAAAGCCACAGCAAATGAAAAAAGAAAAATGAGTGATGGTTAATCTAAGTCTTAAAGATCAAATTAGTTGCTTTGATAAAGAAGTTCAAAGAATGACAATATTTTGATTAGTGACAAAATTACAAATAACTTCTCAGGATTCTGCTTCTCACTAGACAAACTCCTTAATCATAGGGATACACACACACACACACACACACACACACACACACACACACACACACA
>JAJPUD010006991.1:0-16951 GCA_023553655.1 Myrmecobius fasciatus
GTTGGTGGTGAATAAAATTTAAAGAGCTAGACATTTTTTTTTAAAGAGCCCTAAAGGGAACTGCGCTTTCTGTGTTACAGTCATTACCAAGAACACCTGTGAACTGTTGCTTTTAATTGGGCTACAGCTGTTGGGGAATGATTGGGGATGCGTCGTTCTCACTGGCCACCTCGCCTCCGAAGCCGGCTCCTTGCTACGTTCCCCGATCATCCACTCTCCTTTGCCTAATACCAGTGGCCGGGACCTTCGTTGGGAACAGCCAAGGAAAGTACTAAAACAAACAAACAAACAAAAAACAACTGGAAGGGATAAATCCTGGTCCAGCACCCCCTTTTGGTAGAAGGGGAAACTGAATCTCAGAGTGGCGAAACCACTTCCACAGGGCTACACGGGTAGGTGGTAGCAGAGCTGAGATTTGAACTCCGTCCGCCAAAGGCTCAACGGCCTCAGTAGCTCGCGGAGGGATCTCGAGTCTCCTCACTCTTCTGGGTACTTCCTGGGAACACATTGCCTTTCCAAACGACGACGCCAAGAACTCTACGCTCCCCGGCTGGGATGTGATCTAATAAATGTCACTCCACTCCAGGTCCTTTCCAAGGCTGTGTCAGGGGCTCCTTGGCCCCGTGGGCCTGCCCGCTAGTCTGGAGTGAGGCCACTAGGGGGCGCCAGCTTCTGAAACAGGAGTAATTACAGCTCCCATTTGTGTCGGAAAGAGTTCTAGCTCCGGCTTACCAAGGGTTTTCTTTAAATAAAATAAAATAATTTTTATAAGTATTATATAAATTAAAAAATTAATAAATTAATTAAAATTAATTTTATTCAATTAAAACTACATTGGGAAGTAAGTAGTGCACGTATCATCATTCCCATTTTTCTGTTAGAAAACTGAGGCTCCCAGAGAAGTGCTAAACATAAGACAAGGTCTCAAGGCTTAAGCCCAAGTTTTGAGGCATCAGGCAATCAGGAGGACCTGGTTGAAGTCTCGGTACCAAGAGGAATGGATGAATCCTGGGCAACAGAAAATACTGCTGACATTGAAACTAGGCCATGATTCTTTATTTAAATAGCTCAGAAAATAGAAGATTTAGGGCTAGACAAGACTTTAGAGGTTACCCAGTCTGATGGCCTCATTTTTATAGAGGGGAAGTACTTGTTCAAGGTCGCATAGTGGGTCAGTGGCAGAGCTGGGATTTAAACCAGGGTCTTCTGACTACCAGATCCAATCTTCCTCCCTTAATAAAATATTAATAATAATAATTCCCAGCTGTGGTTTGGTCTTAGCCTAGCTGGATGGACCCTTTCTGCTGACACCAGGAGAGCTGCAATTTGGCAGTACCTAAGGGGGCTTCCTCCTGTTTTAGGGCCTTGGGATGGGAAGATGTTCTGTTTAATATATTCCCTGTAATACTGAGCCACCTTTATCTTCACTACCATGGTGAGAAGCACCAAAAGAGTAGGAACCATGAGATTTTTTTTCCTAAGCTTCATGTCTAACATTATTTGTAAAAATGGGAGTGGCTGGAAGAGGTGGATTAGATGATGTACAAGGTCTCTTCCTCTTCTGACAATCTAATCTATATTCTCACATTCTGTTTTCTAAGGTCCCCTTTAACTCTAACAATTTCTATTCCATTTCCTAACACTCTAATGTGCCTTCTAGCTCAAATGTTCTGTGATCTAGGATCCTTCTTAGCTCTGTCTTTCTATGTACTATGATCCCTTACAGCTCTGATGTTCTAAAATCTGTGTTCTACGGATCCAACCATTCTGGAGAGCAATTTGGAGCTATGCTCAAAGAGTTATCAAACTGTGCATACCCTTTGACCCAGCAGTGTTTCTACTGGGCCTATATCCCAAAGAGATTTTTAAGGAGGGAAAGGGACCCACATGTGCAAAAATGTTTGTGGCAGCCCTTTTTGTAGCGGCAAGAAACTGGAAATTGAAAAGATGCCCATCAATTGGAGAATGGCTGAATAAATTATGGTATATGAATGTTATGGAATATTATTGTTCTGTAAGAAACGACCAGCAGGACGATTTCAGAGAGGCCTGGAGAGACTTGCATGAACTGATGCTGAGTGAAATCAGCAGAACCAGGAGAACATTATACACAGCAACTAGACTATACGATGATCAATTTTGATGGACATGGTTCTCTTCAACAATGATGTGATTCAAACCAGTTGTGCTGCGATGAAGGTAGTCATATACATCCAGAGAGAGGCCTGTGGGAACTGAGAGTGAACCACAACACAGCATTTTAACGCTTTCTGTGAATATTTCCATGCATTCTGTTTTCCTTCTTAGGTTGTTTTTTTTTTTTTTCTTCTTCTCTTTCTAGATCTGATGTTTCTTGTGCAGTAAGATAACTGTATAGATATGTATACATGTATTGTACTTGTCCTATAATTTATCCTATCTAGCATGTATTAGATTACCTGTCATCTAGGGGTGGGGGGCAGGGGGAGGGAAAGGAAAAGCTTGGGAAAAAAAAAGTTTTTTTTGCAAAGGTCAATGTTGAAAGGTCACTCATATGTTTTGCAAATAAAAAGCTTTATTAAAAAAAATAAAATCTGTGTTCTAATATCCCTTGTCTTTAGGGCTTTTCTCACTCTGATGTTCTAGAATTCTTCAATTTGATTATTAATCCCTGCATTTCAGTCTCTTTTCCCCAACTCATCAGATACAATGGTCATGGGGCCAGAGCATTTTTCTTCCTTATGTCCTCTTGTTTTCTTTCTTTATAGAAGAGGAGGCTATTTTTGTTTTGTTTCATGGAATTTGTCTTTTGAAATAATTAACCACCTTCTCACAGCAATTTTTCTTCACTCTGTAAGGCAAAATCCTGCAACACATTGGGATATTTTTTTTAACACCAATCTTCAATTATGCAGTTGCTATATTGTGATAAATATGCAGATTAGAAGAACCTGTATATTTTCTCCTGAGGAAAAGGCAGGGCTCCTTCCATCCAGATTTCAAAAAGGGAATGGGGGTGGGATGTCTGACCTTGCTTTCTCCTCTTGGTGCCTATGCTGCATCTAGAAAGGCAGCTAGTTGTGCAGTGAGTAGAGCATTGGGTTTAGAATCAGAAGAATGGAGTTCAAATTCAGCCTCAAACACTTAACTAGCTATGTGATTGTGGCTGAGTGATTTAGCCTTTTTTTGTCCCAGTTTCCTCAACCATAAAATGTATATTAATAATAACACCTATCTCACAGGTTTGCTATAAAGATCAAATGAGATAATTTTTTAAAAGCACATAGCGCAATACCTCGCTATGTAGGCACTAGATCCATGTTGTTTTCCTTCCTCTCCTCAATATTATCTTCATATGCAGGCCCAAGTTTTGGGGGATTTGGCCTTTGGAGAACAGGTTGATAGCTTTGTTGCTCAAGTTTTAAGCTAAAATTATATGATCCTAGAAAGTTACATCTGGAAGGATCATGGCATCCCAGAATGTTAGTATGAGTAGCAGAGCTGGGCTTAGAGCTCCTTTCTATCTCCTGGTACCCTGGGCAATGCTCTTTCCCCTATGCTATTTTGTTGAATGCTTAAAAAGTGTCTATATCACGCACCCCACCATCCCAAACTGCCATCTTGCTTTCACTGTTCATCCGTGTTAATGTGTATGTTTTCTTTTCCCTATTTTTCACAGTCTTTGGTTAAGTCCAGGTTAAATTGTGGTAGAGTCTGAACTGGCAAGGTCTGGGATAAATGAGGGTTTGCTTTATTTCTAAATGGCTGGGGTTGTGGAAGTTTCTCGGTGAAGAGCGTGGCCCCTCCCAAGTTATTGGGCTTGTTTGAAAGTAAGAGGGGAAGGTTTCATCCTGTGGGTACCAGTCATCTCTGTGGGCTAGTTCCATGGATTCCACTTGAAAAGGGGGTGTAACTTGGGAGTTGTTGGGAGCAGGGCTCTTGAAATGAATCTGATAGAATGCTACATCAGCAGAGAACAGATAGATACCTGCTGAACTCACCTGCCTACTTTCATACTCACACTTAAAAATATTTCTCCTCAAGTTTCCTTTTCAGAATCTCTCTATTGTTGATCCAACAGGATAACTAAATTATTCACAATAGATTTGTTCAAGGTCTACTAGTAAAAGATGCAGAAGAATGAGGAAAAGGGAGGAAAAAAAGAGAAAGGTAAGGAAGATTGGAAGAAAGGAGGGAGAAAAGTGGGGTGTTGTGTGTGTGTGTGTGTGAAAAAGAGAGAGAGAGAGAGAGAGAGAGAGAGAGAGAGAGAGTGTCACTGAGAAAGAATAAAGAAGGTTGGAGGAAAAGGGAATGAGAGAAAGAAGAGAATAATAAGAAGAATAGGAGAAAGGGATAATAGAGGACAAAGGAAAGTAGAAATAGAACATCTATTCACAAAACAAGAGAGAAAGAAAAATCCAGGAGGAGAAGGGCAAGAGAGAAGAAAGAACAAAGGGAAAATGGAGAGAAAAAGGAGATAGAGGAGAACAGGAAGAAGAGGAAAAATGGGAGGGAAAGAAGAAGAAGGAGAGAGGAGAATAAAAGAAAGTAAAGAGAATGATAGATTGGAAGTTTGTGAGAGAGACCCAGAATCTGAGGGGAAAAAAGAAGAGAGAGAAGAAAAGAAAGGGAAAATTGGATTAGAATTAGCAGAAGAGTGGTATAGAGGAAATAACCCCAGTTTTGGAGTTGGAGGAATTCTAAACTGATGGAGATGGATGGATAGAGCATTAATAGATTGTCTAATCAAACCCTCACTTTCTAGCTGAGGAAACTAAGATCCAGAGGAGTGAATATCTTATCTAAGAATACATAGGGACTAAGAAGCTGAGCCAGAATTCATTCTCATGTTTTTTGTTTCCAAATCCAGTACTCTTTGAATCCCAGGTCTGCCACTCACTAACTATATGATCATGAACAAACCTCTTGATTTCTCTGGTCCTCAGTTTCCTAATTTGACAAATGAAGGGGTTGAACTAGAGATTTTCCAAAAGTTCCTTCCAATCTTAAAATATAAATTTCTCTTGCCCATGGAAAGCTGCTTCTGATTCTCTAGAGTTCAGCTCCCTTCCCCAAAGATGTTTGGGCTACACCCTTCTGGCTAGGGAACTAACTTCCCTTGGCCCCCTCACCCACCAAGGGCAAAGTGCTTATGCAATCTGGGTATGTGAGAGGGCCTGTCCCACCTGCAGATCCAGACAGAGCCCGAAGGACCCACTCCAGCTTCAGGAATTTATCCTGTGCCAGCCATATACAGGGAAGGAAATCATACCCTGAGGGTCTGTCTGATGATGTGGTAGAATTAGGGGGCTAGGATACAATAAAGCAGTGGGAGGGGGGCCGGGGAGATATGACTAGAGGCCTTGAGTAGGGTGGGAGGTCTGGTGGAAATCCAAGAAGGGAGAGAGAGTTCTCCAGTGAGCACGGCCAAGTATGGACAATCTATGCACTTTAGAGGCATGAGGATTACTATCTCCATTTTACAGATAAAGAAATTGAGGTTCAGAGAGAAGTCCCTGATATCACACAGCAAGATGGTGCAGGTTCCAGGATTTGACTGCAGCCTTTCTGCTTCCAGGTATCTTGCTAATATACCACATTAGCTCTACTTACTTCAGGAGCTGATTCAACCCAATCCAATCCAATAAAAAATTATTAAATTCCTACTATGCACCAAGCATGTGTACTCTTATACATCCTTCTAAGATATATAGCAGAATAGGTTGATTTGGGCCTAAGTAATCCATGAAGTGAGTCACTAGTCTCTGGCAGTTCACAGCTGATAGGAGATCTGGGTTTGAACCATAGTTCTGTCATTCATTATTGGCTTGACCTTAAATAAGTCACTTAGACTTTCTAGGCCTCAGTTTACTGAACTGTAAAATGAGGGAGTTGATCTATATGAGCTACAAATTCCCTTTTAGCTTTAAATACATGATCCTACCTTATTGCTCTAATTAACATAGTAGGACTAGGGATAGTTCTTGGAAGTGGGGGGAAAAATTGGTCAACACTACTCCTTGACTTCTGCTATCATTACAGGAGAAAAGGGAATGTTCATCCAACCCTTGTTGGATGAATCCTTTACACATAGGAGGCAGTTTTTCTACTTGCTAAGTTTGTGACCTTAGGCAAGCCTTAGTTTCTTCAAATAAGAGATACATATATATACACATATGCATGTGTGAGTGGCAGAAAAAAAAGATGAAGTAAAACTTTATGGGAAGACAGGTCTCCCTTATATGACTCCCCCTTTCCCATTTTCCCTCTAGAAACATGTTCTAATTTATTCCTGCTAACAGAGTAGGGTCAGATGCTGACCTACAAGGCCCTATCTGGCTTCTTTGTCTGTGGTTCACTAGGTTTTGGAGATGAGTTTTGGTGGTTCTCCCTTTGCCTTCTTTGGGACGGGTGGGAGGGAGGCTCCCCATTGCTTTCCTTTGGACCAGGGGGTGTTGATGGATCTGTAAGGGGCTCTCTCACAGAGTCTTGGCTCATCCCTGCTACAGCCTGTCAGATTTTAGTTCCCACATGATAGTGACTAGTCAGTAATAGCATTGCAGAGCTAGAAGGAGGAGATTCAGTTTGCCTCTCCTCTTCTGAGCCAGAAAGCTTCCCCCCACACCCCTTCCAAATGATGTAAACTGGCCAAAATAAATCTCTGTAAGAGTCTTAGAAGCTGCCATTAATTTTTATGGTCCTCAAGTAATTTCCCCATTAGACAGTTTTATGACAGTGAGAACGGTGACATCCAACCTAATGAGCCAGAAGATAATAACAGAGCATCTAACCTCTTCTCCCTCCTCTGATAAAGTTGGTTTCCCCAATGACAATAACTGCTTGGCCAATCTGCTAACAGGTCCCCAGGAGAGGAAAAAATTGTCCTGGGAAACATAGGGTCAGTCTTGTGTGTTCAGGTTCTCAGAGTCTACTAGTCCTAAAAAAATGAATGTTTTCTCTCTAGGATGAACTCTGTTCACCATGAGTGACCATTCTCTGAGCTTCTCAATTTTTAAAGACTGATTGTTCATTGAGAAGCTGTTGTCTTTGCCTACTAGAATATAAGCTCCTTGAGGGCAGGGATTGTCTTGTTTGTATACTTAGTGCTTGCTACATCCTAATTTAATAATTGCTTTTTCCATTATTTGTTCTCTACACCTATGATGCTTCAAGACCATTAGATAAGACTAATTTTCCAACCACAAATATATAAAACCTCCTAAATCATCTAGTTCAATCCGCTCCTTTTACAGATGAAGAATGGGAAATCTACTAAGGCTAATTAACTCCCTTTATGGTTACATGGATAATGAGCATCAAAAATAGTATTTGAATCCAGGTGCTCTGACTTTAGAGCTAGTGTTCTTTGCACCATATCATCTATAATAAATCTGATTACAGATTTGAAAACTAAAGCTGTTTCTTACCTATTGCTCATTCACATATTTATACAACTACTCGTCCCTTATTCTCCCCCTAGGAACTTGGTCCAATTTGTTTCTCTGCCAAAGTAGTGGGAGGTCAGATAGTGAGTTGTGAGCCCCTGTTAGGCAGGGGCCATTGTATGTCCAGACTCTCCAAGAATTTGCAGGGATTCAGAGGATGTGGAGCACCCTCATCTGGAGCCTAGGGCCCCCAAAGAAGAGCATCAGGATAGCATTATGTAGTGAGAATAGCCTTGTTCTTGGAGTCAGAAAACTTGCTATCCAGACATTTTCATTAGAACTTGGGCTCAGTCACCATAAAATCATAGATTTTAAACCTAGAAGGAACATCAGAGGTCATTAAGTTCATACTTTTACGTCCCTCCAAGTTCTAACATTTTATGTTCTAAGATACTTAGAACATAAACTCAACATTTGGTGTTCTAAAATCCCTCCAAGTTCTAACATTTTGTGTTCTAAAGTACTTTTCTTAGAACGTAAATTCTTAACATTTGGTGTTCTAAAGTCCTTCCAAGTTCTAGCATTTTGTATTCTAAGGTACTTCACTTAGAACATACACTCTTAACATTTGGTGTTCTAAAGTCCTTCCAAGTTCTAACATTTTGTGTTCTGAGATACTTCACTTAAAACACACACTTAACATTTCCTGTTCTAAAATCCCCCCAAGTTCTAACATTTTGTGTTCTAAGGTACTTCACTTAGAACACACACTCTTAACATTTGGTGTTCTAAAATCCCTCCAAGTTCTTACATTTTATGTTCTAGCTCTTGCAGCTCTAGCATTCTGTTGTTAGAGCTTGTTTTTCTTAATTATTGCTGCTGCTGCTTCTGATCTTGTTTTCTACCTTGTCTCAGGACATTTCTCAGGAAGGGCCGGTGGGAGCTTTGGTTCTGACTCTGACATCCCCCTCTAGTGGTAGCTCTGCTGATCTGATGACCAGACCCAGTCTGGCCTCCAACCCATTTCAGAGGGTCCATTATCTTCCGTCTTCTGCCTCCAAAGACTCAGCCAGTGTCCGAAAAGGTGGGGAAAGGTGTCCCCAGAAGATCCTGAGTGCCGACACTCTTTTCACCACTGAAGACAATGTGCTGAACTTGAAGGTGATTAAATAATCAGTGCTACAGAGACCACCTAAGAAAGAACCTTAAATCATTGGATCGAGGGGCCGGACTTTAGGAAAGAATTGTATTACCCCCAATTTACAGACAGAGTGATTGAGACCGTGAGAGGTAGTGACAAACAAGCAGTGACAAAGCCAGGTTACCTGGCTCCAGATTCTGAATGATTTCATAGGCTTTAGAGCTGGAAGAGATCGTGGAGATTATTTAATGTAACCTGTTCATTTGACAAACAAGGAAACTCAGTCCTGGACAGAAGTTAAGTGGCGCCAGATAATAGAGTTTGTAAACAAACCGGATTTCTCTGACTCCAAATCTTCTGATACTACAACACCTGCCCACAGAAATTACCTTGGGTTGCTGAGGGAAGGTGAACTGAAGACAGAATTCTGGTGCTTGCTGCAGGTTAGGGAGCAGGGGAAGGAGAGGAGCACCGACTTGGAGCGTGAGTCAGGTCAGACATCTTGCTGCCTTGTCAACAGTGGGCTCTGGTCTGCCACCTGCTCCCCATCTCTCCCGGGGCTCATCTCCGGGCTGATGCAGCCAAATCCAGGCATTGTCGGGGAAGGGGAGAAATCCCGAGACACGGGCCAGACAGGTGGTGTCTCTCCTGAGGCTGACTGCTGCTCCTAAGCAGCGGGGAGATTTCCCTGGGTGGGGTGCGGGCGAATCCTTGACGGCTCCTAGGAAAGAGAATGGGGAGAGGAGGACCATGTGGGGGCAACCGAATGTGTGACATCTGACGCCCAGAAAGAGATCCTGCCGCTGCTGTCCGTGTTCGGGCATTGTGAATGCATGTATGCGCTCTAAAAGCACCGAGAAGTTTTAGGGAACCATCCCAAGACCTGCTACAGCCATGGGATTCAGACTCTCTCCTGCCCCCTTCTGAAAACAAATAATAGTTTTATTTTCTCCCTGGGTGGGGTGGCGGGGAACAAACCCTCAGATCTAATTCCCTTTAACATGCACATCTACAATACAGAATACGCTCCTCCTCCCCCAATACACACAGCTTTGATATAGAGCCCATAACCCTTTCACACGCGAATAATACCGACCTTCAATCATCTGGTGGCTTGCTGGCCAGATGTTATCATTCATGACATGACACATATCCACACACTCTACACAAAATATATAATATGACTTTTATACCCTACTTCTCACTATATGATTCAAGGCAAATCTATAAATCTAAATTTGTCACTTTACTTTCTAAGAGTCAGTTTCTTCCTCTATAGGATAGGTTTAATCTCATTTCTATTACTACCTCATGGGACTGTTGGGAGGAAATCACTTTATAAGTCTTAAAAGTGCTACAGAAATGTACTATTACTATTATAGGTAAGATTTAGGCACTCACACTACATACAGACCATACACACATGTACACACATGACACATATACATATATCCCATGATACACACATTTGTGAATAAAATGGAAGGGATTTTTTTTTTTTTTGGTGCACAAGCGAGTCTGTACATTCTCATTACTGACAGTCCTAGATCCCTATATGAGGGATCATAGTGGGAGAGAAATGTGTCCATAGACTGATGGAAAGGTAAGAAATAGCTCAGAAAGGCTCCTGCTCCCCATCTTCCCCACTCCTCCCCACATCAGGGTCCCTTACAAAACAGTAACAGCAGGTCAAATTTCTGAATGGACTGATTGAGGGTCCCACAGCTGGAAGAAGCCAGGCAGGCTTCAGGTCACAGGTGGTAGGTACTGTGAAGGAAAGACAAGGGCCGGTCAGACAATGGAGCTCAGGCAAGGATTTCTCAGACTCCTCCCCCCAGCCCCAACTTCACAATTCCCCAGAGCTATGCTTAAAATTATGTAATTTAGAGGCCAATCAGTTAAATCACTTCATTGTACAGAAGGGAGAACTGAAGATATGAAGGGGGAATGTCCTACAGATGTAGAATGTCAGAACAAAAAGGACCTTAGAATAGAACAAGTGGAAAAAAATTATAAATTATTATGTTCAATTCTGTCTTTCTCTTTCTCTCCCCCTTTCTGTCTTTCTGTTTGCCCCTTTCAGATGGGATCTGTGATTTCATTTTTCATAGGTATGAGGTACTCCCAATAAGGAAATTCCCTTTGCCACTACAGATTCTTGCAGAGAATGGTTTTTAGAGGATTGCCTGGGATTTGAGAATGACCTCGCCAGTATGTGTCAGAGGCACCTCATGGACCTCTTCTTGGCCCCAAAGCCAACTCTTTGGTATGGCATGCTATTGCCCATTTTATAGACCAGGAAGTTGAGGTCCAAAAGGGAAAATATCTCATTCAAGGTTACAGAGCAAATTCGTGTGAGGGCTGGGAATGCAAACCAAGTCTCCTGTTCACTTGTGTAGTATTCTGTCCCTTTCACCATGTTGTCTGTTTTCGGAGGATATATTCTGGGGAGGTTGGAGGAGGGAAGAGTGGAGAGGAAAGGATAGAGGCAGCTCCTGGATGGGGGTGGGATAGAGGTTCAGACTGATTCAGTGTGGCCCCTTGGCAGGTCCCCTTCTGCCTATTTCCCATCTGCTCCCCAATCAGTGTTGACAGGACCCTTCAGGAGGGTCCAGCCAGTGGGCAGGGGGGCTGGACAGAAGGGCTGTGGGAGGCACTTCTTTCTGGGGGGTGGGAGCAAAGAACCAGGGACCTCCCAGTGTCTGCAGCTGTGCAGGGGCTGAAGACAACGGGTATCTCCCGGCAGCCTGGTGGGGCACTGGCTCTCACAGAGTGTTCTCCCCTACCCAATTCAGCTGTCACTCAGCTGCTGGCTAAGGGGGGCTTTGCAAAGGCACTGGGGCAATTTCTGTAGGCCTAGGCGGTCCCATTGTCCTAGCCCCACTCACAGAGGCCCTGGCCTTCAGCCTGTAAGTAGGGCCTTTTGCCAAAGGCAACAATGGCTTTAGCAAAGAGCTGGGCTCTGTGTGTGTCTGAGGCTCCGCTCTCCCGAACTGGGCCCCAGGGAGAAAAAAGCCAACCGGAAAGGGAGGGGGAAGGAGGTTTATCAGACCCAACAGAGAAGAGTGGGGGGGGTCCTGTTTGCTTCACCTTGGACATCACTGTGTGGCTTCTATAGAATCACAGAATGTAAGAGAGTGGGAAGAGCCCTCCCTAAAAGATAGAACCTTAAATACGTAGAATACAAGAACTGGAAAAACCCTTCAGGGTCAAATCCAACCCCTCATTTTGGAGAAGATGAGATTAAGTGCAGAAGGAGATATTGTAGAAAAGAATGACACGGTAGCAGTCCTGGGTTCAAATCCCAGCTCCACACTTATTATTTATGAGTTCATAAGCAAGGGGCTTTACTTTTGTGAGCCTCAGCTTTCTGGTGTGTTAAGTGGGGAATGGGAATGGACTAAGTGGCCTCTGAGGTCCCTTCCAGCTCTAGACCTGTGATGAGATGATTTATATGGAACTCAGATTTGCAAAACGGGGATTGTAAAATGGTTGAGTTGAGATTCAAATCCAGGTTTGTTGAACACACTCCAAGCTTTTTGTTTTGTGTAAAGCACTTTATAAAACTCAGATCACTGAACAAATGAGTTATTTTTATTTGTGTTATTTGTGATCTGTGTATGTTTACTTTTCTGCATCTGTACTATGTACATATGAATATTTGTACGTGCCTAGGGATGTGCTTACATTTGTGTGAGCTGTGTACATGCATCTGGATATTGTGAATCTTTGCAAAGCCATGGATGATTGTGCAAATGTGTTTGTATTTACATGTACATTTGCTGGGGCATTGGACTATGTATTTGCATGTATGCAGACATTTAAGTGCATAGTAAGCCAGGGAGAGAGAGAGAGAGAGAGAGACAGAGAGAGAGAGAGACAGAGAGAGAGAGACAGAGAGAGAGACAGAGAAAGACAGAGAGAGGGAGAGAGAGAAAGGAGAGAGAGAGGGAGAGAGGGAGGGAGAGAGGAGAAGCAATTCAGCTTGTTATTGTGCCTTTCCCTTGTTCCTTGGATTAGATGTGTCTTTGAATAGCTTCCCCCCCTCCCACCCTCTTCCCCCTGCCTCTATGGCCTCTTACAATAGACTAACTCTCCAAACAGCTACAAGCTGTGCTAGTCTGATCCCCACACCTAGAAATTGAGTCCTTTGCCTTGAGTAAGGAAGCATTCAATTTTCTGAACACATTTTGTTGGTTCAATACTATCATTCCTTAGTCTCTATAGAGCACTCCTCCTTCTTTCCTATCCACCCCCTCCAAATGATATGACCCTTGAGGAGGCCTTTCAGGAGCTGGGGCTAAAGGGGCAGGGAGAGAATCTACTTCTTCCATGGGAAAACCTGAATCAGGACCCCAAAAAGGCTTTCAGAGAAGGAAGAACCCCTGCTTTTTCCACTGTTTGTACCTATTGTGACCAATGTATGAGGGAAGAGGACTCTAGGGGATTCCAACTCAAGGGGCATGAAACCTATGAAGAAATAAATTAAGGTATTGTGGGAACGTGGTAATCAGAAGGCCTGAGATTAAGCCCCAGCTCTGTTACTTTTTTGATCTTGGGCAAGAAAATTCCTTCATCAGTAAAATGGGGGGAGAAATGGAAAGTTTGGAGTAGATGATCACTGTTACCTCCAAACGCAAACATTTTGAGATTCTGTGATCCTTGGTGTAGTGGAAATTGGCTGAGGCTATGACTATGTTCATGATGGGCAGAGGCAGCTGTAAACTTATAGCTTCACAGAATTCAGACCTGTGTCTGGAAAGGAATATGGGGCACAGAATGTTAGGGTTGGAAGGGAATTTGGAGCGTAGAATGTTGGGGCTGGAAAGGAATCCTGAGCACTCGGCTAAGAGGCAGCTTAGAACATACATAGTTTGCTAGTTTTGAGAGGGTACTTGGAACATAGAATGTTCCAATATCAGCTCTAACCTTCCACGTTAGAACAGAAAGTTTTAGTGGGAAGGGTTCTTAAAACACAAGCTGTAAGACGATGGACTTGAAGGGACATCAGAGATCTCTCACTCCAAATCCCTCATTCTGACTGATGAGAATACAAGTCTGTAGTGTTTGGAGAATCTGTCCAAGGTGAAGTAACTGGTGTGGGTAGTTGGTTCAGCACCCAAATTGTAGTTTGTTGACCCCACTGCAAGGTCCTTTTTCTTCTACTCCACATGCCCATTAAGTCTCCTGTTAGTGAAGGGAACAATGATAAAAATGATCTTGGTGTGACGATGGGGAAGGTTATAATAGTGATAGGGAGGCTGGGGATGAGTATGGTGATGAAATAATGGGGGTGGTGATTGCTGTACAGTTTATCTGTCCCTTGTTGAGCACTTGAATCCTATTTCTTAATTTACATCGTTGTCCCAGATCTTGAGGATGTAGTCATCTCCCCTTTTCTCCCCTCCTCCTCCCCAGCCTCCTTATTCCCCCTCAGAGAAGTACTTTGGGAGGAACAAAGCTTGTTTTCATCTAAGTCACTTTAAAATGGGTTAAAGACTCACGCTGTACCACACATATACCCTAAGGGCCAGGAAGGGAATAATTGGACTGGGGTAGACCCAGACTGCAATGTTGACAATTGACCACCAGGGGGGTATATTCTCTCACTCATACCTAATCCACCCCCTTTACCTCTTAACTATCTGGGTCCAAAAAGGATCTGGAAAGGTCATTTCTTCCAGTCCCCTGTCTCCCTTCTGACCATCTCAATAGAGAGAGCCATTCACTATTCCCACCCCATCTGAAATCTCTAAATAAGGTAGAGTTTATCAACTGTTTAAAGCAAGTTATTCTTGAAGCCTGACCTCTGCCCCTCTACTTGAGATTTAAGAAAAATAATTCACATTTATATATGTCTTAAAGATTTACAAAGTGTTTTCCTCACAATCATCCTTTAAGGCAAATAGTGATAGGATTATTATTCCCATTTTATAGATGAGGAAACTGAGGCTCAGAGAAGCTGAGAGCAAAAATGAGACTAAGTGTCAAAGTCAAGGTTTATACTCATTTTCTTCCTGACTTCAAATCAGGCACTGCTGCCACTGCCCTCAGCCTCCAATTAGATAAGGACAATCTTTGGGATTTCAGACCTTTTCCTCTTGTGCCCTCTGAGCTACTGATGAAGTGTCTCCACCACTTATACTGAAGTGAATTTTTGCTCTTTGAATTGTCCTTTATCTTGTCCTGCCCAACCATCCCTGCTTCCCCATTCATTCTTCTTGCCCTGTCCCCCAACCCATCAATACTAGGAGTTCTAGAGAAGATTCCTTCTCATTTTATTTTATTTATTTATTTATTTATTTTTGCTTTTCCCTGAGGCAATTGAGGTTAAGTGACTTGCCCAGGGTCACACAGCTGGGGAATGTTAAGTGATTGAGATTACATTTGAACTCAGGTCCCCCTGACTTCAGGGCTGGTGCTCTAACCACTGTGCCACCTAGCTGCCCCCTTCTCATTTTATTTTGTATTTTCTTCTTAAGTAGATGGTTTACATGGCAAAGTCCTGGCCTAAGTACCCTGTCTCTACCCAAGCTTCCATTTTCCATTCTGTACAAAGGAGAAAAGTATGGCTTAGATGGAAACAATGGAGTTTCTGAGAATTGTGAATTTACCGTGTGGTCATAGAGTCTAGAAACAGAAGGGGCCTTTGGACTTGGGGAGGGACTTGGGCCATTGGGTGAGAGAGTCAGTACCTGACCACTCACTTCTTCACAGACACAAATATGTGCTCACAATCCAGATACCCAGAGGCACACTAATGTAAGGACAGACACAGATAAGCAGACAAGTAGAAAAACATACCCACAGGTTCTTAAGCCTGCAGCAGGAGAGACATTTGGGCCACCTCGAGGGTTCAAACCCAGCCTCGGAGGCTTGAGCATATCCCCTCAGTTTCCTGTGACGACCTAAGGCTCGGGATTTTGCCCATGGTCAGTGGAAGAGAAGGCCTTCTAATTCCACATTAAGAGCTCTTTCCCTAGCACTCTGCTGCCTTACCATCACATGGACATACACAGGGCTGAACATGGTCACACACAATGGTGCATGCTCCTAATTATGTACAACATTGCATTTCCCAGCATCCACTTGTAAGAGAAAAGAAAAATCACCCAGAAATAATCCATCGGGGTAAGACAGACAGACACTTGGACACACAGCCGGACCGAGCTTGCCAGGGACCCAAAATCACCTGTGTCGTGGTTCTGGACACATATGGCCAAACACGTAATCAGATGCAGGAAAGCCTTCCACAGGCACACATACAATAATATACATACATAGACAAGTACAATTGTGTACAAATACATATTGGATGAAAATGCTCATAGGCAGCTCTGAGACTCCCCCGGAGCTGGCCCCTCTGCAGGGTCCCAGACTACCCCTGCCACTGCCAGAGAGGGCCCAAGTCTGGAATCCCTTCCCCCACCTCATCCCATCTCCTGCTTCTCTTCCTGCTGGGTCTCCGGCCTCTTTGTGTCCGTGAATGCTCCCCATCCCCCATTTCCATCCTCGTGCTCCCATTCCTGCTCCTCCCCCAAATCTGAGCTGTGCCTTCCTGCCACAGAGGTCTGCTGGGACCTTGTTATTTTTACTGCTGGAGGAAGTTGGCTCTCTGGGAGGCCAGGAAGCATTTGCAGAGATCCTGGGTGCCATCCCCCCAACCTGCCTTGTGTCACTGATGCTGCCTGGGGCTTTAATCAGCTCTGCTCTCCCACGAGGGGCCAAATGAGCAAGACCCAAGGGCCTACCAGCAGATGGGCAATAAGGATCTCAACGAGGGAGGGAGGATCACAGCAACGGAGGAGCTTATCTTTGAAGCTACAGGGTACCAGCCGAGGATCTGGCTTCGAATCCTGCATCTGGAGCTTGCCATGTGTGTGATGTGGGCAAACCATATAACCTCACCCAGCCTCAGTTTCCTTATCTGTAAAATGGAGTCAGACTAAATAGACTCTAAGGTCCATTCCCTAGAGTCAGGATTTTATGAACAAAGTTAGATCTGGAAGGACTGCAGGATTATAGACTTAGAACTGGAAAGATTATAGAGAACTTCCAGTCCAACTTCCTCAGTTTACAGATGAGGAAACATAAGTAACAGAACCAGAATTTAAATCTAGGTTCTCTGAACTTCCCATGCTCTTTTGAATGCACCACGATGTTGCTAGGGCCTCTAAGTAATATTAGAAAACAAACTATCAGACCTAGAAAGGTTCTTACCTAGAAAGAATGTTAGAACTGGAAGGGACCTTCTGAAACGGAGCATTGGGACTGAAAGGGATCTTAGAATGTCAGAGGAAGATGAAAACCTCTCATCTAACTCCACTCTTCCTTCCTTCCTTCCTTCCTTCCTTTCTTCCTCACTTTCTTCCTTCCTTCCTTCCTTCTTTCCTTTCCTTCTTTCCTTCTTTCCTTCTTTCCTTCCTTCCTTCCTTCCTCCCTCCCT
>JAJPUD010006991.1:17051-84343 GCA_023553655.1 Myrmecobius fasciatus
CTTTCTTTCTTTCTTTCTTTCTTTCCTTCCTTCCTTCCTTCTCTCTGTCTCTCTCTGGCTCTCTCTCTCTCTCTCTCTCTCTCTCTCTCTCTCTCTCTCTCTCTCTCTTTCTCTCTCTCTCTCTTTTGCCAAGGCAATTGGGGTTAAGTGACTTGCTCAGGGTTACACAGATAGACTCCAGTCTTTATACAAATAAGGAAACCAAATCTCAGATGAAATGGTAGTCCCTTGAGCAGAGGAGTGGTGGAAGTTGCTTGATCCAGACTGAGAGAGCTGACTGTTAAATGTTAAGAATGAAAATTTATAGCTTGGAAACTTGAAAATACTTCAAATCAGGGCTCTTTGGGTTATTGTTGATTGCCTATACTTAAGAAAGTGATGGACAGAATATTAATAATATAGATTAAGATCAAAAGTGTATTGTATATACCTCCCCCCCCAGAAAGCTCATTGTTAAACATTTACTAACATACCCATGCCCATGGATCCCATGATTAATAAGAAGCAGAGTTGATATTCAAACTCAGATCTAGATTAAATCTAGCATTTTTTTTACTATATACTGCCTTGCTTTCTCAATATTTTCTGTTGGGATCCAGAGACTGGAAGATGTTCTGTCCAGAATATGATTTTTTTAATCTTTACAATCTGCGTTTTTTGGCTATAGGCACAGAGAGGTTAAGTGATTTGCCCTACAATTAGCAAATATCTGAGGCAGAATTAGAATTCAAGTCTTTTTGATTTTGCTCTCTCTACTGCATTACCAGTTACCTTTAGCAATCTTATTAAGAGGTGACAGTAGTGGGGTTTGGGGAGGAGAGTTCATGAAAGAAATTGGAATGTTCCAGTTATGGGCATCTTTAAACTTCTGAGAAATTCTCACCTTAGGGGATGGTTACCTTACATGACAGAGGTCTTGCTGAGGTAGTAGATTTTAGATTTGAAATAGGTCTTAGAAATCATGTACAACTCCTCATTTTATAGATGAAAAAATGTGGTTCAGAAAAGCTAATTAACTCATCCGACATCACATAGCTAGTTAATGTCGAAGGCTAAAACTGTAGTCAAGAAGAAATGGCTCCAACCCTCTTCATACACTTATTAGCTATGTGACTTTAGGCCCTGAGCCTCAGTTTATTTATTAAGGAGACAAGGGAGCTGAACTCCAAGGTTTCTAAGACCCATCTTTTCCCACCTCTAAGATCTGTGATCCTACAAGCAATTAACAGAGTTGTAATTTGAACCTCAGTCCTATGGGTCCAAACTGGGGCTCATTTCCTTTATGCCATTCGACCTCATGATGGATATGTCTCTGTCCCAGCCAAGACAACTAAGGAGATTTTGTGACTCATGAAGGCTCACTGGTAAAGGGGGTGCTTATGGCCTAAATCTGCTTGCTGTAGGAATACAACAAACACAATGTCTGTTCCACTTGGTTAGCCAAACGTTGGGCCTGGAGAGCCACAGCTTTGATCACTGACTGGCTCGAAGTCACCCATCAAAGCTCCCAAAGTCCCTCATTAGCTCCAGACTGCATCCCTACCTCATAGCCCCTCACCCTCAAGCTAGTTCTCCCCACCCCCTGAATTGTACCGACAGTACAATTTAGTTTTTACTCCAGGCTTGCTGTCTCCTCATCTGGGCAGATATCATAGGAGCAAGGACTCAGAGCTGGGGGCCGCCTCAGAGGCCTTCACTGATCCCACCTCCTCATTTTACACTTGAGAAACTGGAGGCCCAGGGAATTGAAGGGATTTGCTTAGGGTCATACTAGTAGCAAGTATCAGAAGCAGAATTTGAACCCATGTTCTCTGACTCTTGTACAGCTTGTTGGCATAGTGGTTAATGTGCCAGCTGGAGCCAGGAGGACTCATCTTCCTGAGTTCAAATCTGGCCTCTGACACTTCCCAGCTGTGTGACCCTGGCCAAGTCACTTCATCCTGCTTGCCTCAGTTTTCTCATCTGTAAAATGAGCTGGAGAAGGAAATGGCAAACCACTCCTGTGTCTTTGCCAAGAAAACCCTGAATGAGATAGTGAAGAGTCAGACACGACTGAAACAAATGAAAAACAGCAATAAGCTCTGACTTTAGAACTAGTCTCTTTTTATTGTTCCATACCAAAGTGAAGTGAAATGAAGTGACTTGCTCAAGATCATACATGTAGATGAATAAGAGAACCAATCTTTTTTGTAGTGATAAAGAATTGGAAATTGAGGGAATGCCCATCAATTGGGCAATGGCTGAACAAGTTGTGTTGTGTGACTGTAATGGAATACTATTGTTCTATAAGAAATGGCATGGGGGCAGCTACACCTAGCTGCAGTGGATAGAGAACCAGCCCTGAAGTCAGGAGGACCTGGTCTCAGACACTTCCTAGCTGGGTGACCCGGGCAAGTCACTTAATCCCAATTGCCTCAAAAAAAAAAAAAAAAAAAAAAAAAAACCAAACATGACAAGCAGGATGTTTTCAGAAAAACTTGGAAAGACTGACTAGAATTGATGCAACACAAAGGGAACAGAGCTAGAATAGTACACAGTGACAGCAATATTATATGATGAAGAATTGTGAATAATTTAGCCATTCTCAGAAATACAATGATCCAAATCAACAGGACGATTTCAGAGAGGCCTGGAGAGACTTGCATGAACTGATACTGAGTGAAACGAGCAGAACCAGGAGATCATTGTACATGGCAACAACAAGATTATGTGATGATCAATTTTGATGGACATGGCTCTCTTCAACAATGAGAGGATTCAGGCCAGTTCCAATGAGCTTGTAATGATGAAAGTCATCTATACCTAGGGAGCTGACAGTGGGAACTGAGTGTGGACCACAACATAGTTATTTCCACTCTTTCTGTTGGTGTTTGCTTACATTTTGTTTTATTTCTCATTTTTTTCCTTTTTGAACTGATTTTTCCTATGCAGCATATTATTTGTGGAAATATATATAGAGGAATTGTACATTTTTAACATATATTGGATTACTTGTCATCTAGGGGAGGGAATGGGGGAGGAAAGGAAGGAAAAAATTTGGAACACAAGGTTTTGCAAAGGTAAATGTTGAAAATTATCTATGCATATGTTTTGAAAATAAAAAGCTTTAATAATTTAAAAAATACAATGATCCAAGATAATCCCAAAGGACTCATGATGAAAAATGTTATCTGCCTCCAGAGAAAGAACTGAGGTTGTCTGAATACAGATTGAAGCATATAATTACTCCTTCCTTCCTTCCTTCCTTGCTTCCTTCCTTGCTTCCTTCCTTCCTTCATTTTTTCTTTCTTTTTTTTCACCCTTCATTGAGGTCATATCGTTCTGCTCCCAATCAGACCAAGTTACATCCTGAGCTACCATGTCTGGTCCCCAGCTAGGTTTCTACTGAGTTTAAGCTCTTGAGATATATTACCAACAGGTACCAGAGAGGTGTCAAGGTGGCATCTTGAACCTATCAGTGTTAACAGGAAAGAAGTAGGTAAATTTATTTAAATCAATAAAATCTTTCTAGTAATCAGGTTTTTGTTTGAAACCCTCTGGCAGAGGACTGTGCAGATTTTGTTTTCGTTGAAGCTTTGACAAGAAGCTGTTAATTTCTAGTCAAATGCAACTAAGCAAACTAGCATCCTCATGAGAAAAAGTCAGGGAAGCCGGATTTGAGTCTTCAGCAGCTAAGCCCCCCAACTCGATGAGAAGATGGGGGTAAAGTGAGTGTGTAGCATTGCAATTGGTGGAAAACTATCAGGAAGAGGAGAAAACATAATCTAGAGGCTAGTTCCTGTGGAGGACAAAGGGAACATCATGGCAATATGCAGAATGCATGCTGTATTCATGTTGCTGCCTGTGTTAGAGTAGTGGCAATATTTGGATAAAATGTGGTTTGGGATGCCTCACAAAGGACATAGTGAAAGAGCTAGAGAAATGTTCTTATTTTCTTCAGCTTATCAGAGAAAATAAAGTATTAATAAAAAAGGGGAGGAAAACAGAAATCCTTCAAAATAAAGAAGAATAAGAATCCAAAGTGCTAGAGGAAAATCTTAATCTCTAATGGAAGGTAAAAAGGACCATTGAGAGACTGGTGATAATACAAATCTCTTCCTGTAGAGGGAAGAATGGAACCCACTCAGAAGGGAACAGTCTCTTGTGCTTGAAGAAAGAATTACAGGTATTCCTGGGGGCAATTAGAAAAGATGATATCCTCTAAAAGCCAGATGAAGAAGAGTTGAGATGGTGGATGATTCTAAGTTGAGTACGCAGACAACTATTTGTCAGCCTGCCATGAACAGAAAAACATTCTGTTTTTATCCAGGAGCATCCAAGTGGGACATAAGGGAGGGCTTCTCAAAATTTAATACATCTGATGATGACTACCCATTCCTGGTTATCTGAGTGGATACAAATGGTAACCTCCGAAGGGAATAAGTACACCTCCCAGAGAGAATCTATAAAGTTTCAAAAATATAGCTTAGGGTCTGCTTTTTTTCTGGCTCAGCCAAGGCATTTTTATTACTTGTATATTGTTATTTGTCCTTTCGCAAATAAGACCAATGACATCAGTAGGGTGATACCTTGATTTGCAAGTGAACTGGATTTAAATGAGGCAGAGCTGGGCAAAATCAGTCTCATTCATATGGCAAGACTCATATATCATATATCACAGCTGGTGACGGCCTTGATGCAGGGACAGCTAGGTGGTGTGGTGCATAGAGTGACAGGTTTAGAATCAGGAAGACCTGGGTTCAAATCCAACCTCAGATACTTATTAGGTGTGTGACTCTGGGCAAGTCCTTGTTTGCCTCAGTTTCCTTAGCTGTAAAATGAACTAGAAAAGGAAATGGCAAATCACTCTAGTATCTTTACTATCTTTACCAAGAAAACCCCAAAATGAGTCCTGAAAAAGCAGATACAACTGAAAACAAATGGATAACAACAAAATAAAGGGACAATTAGACCATGTGTATGCAAGCAGTTCTCATAGCCACATGTTCCAACTAAATGGAGTAACAATGACCAATTTATATCCTTACAAATATTCAAGATACAACTTACAAGTGCATGGAGAAGACAACAAAATGGGAATTGTAGAAAAGTGAAAGATGATTTTGGAGTAAATATAATTCTGGGAGAAAGAAGTGCAAAGTTAGGAGACTGATAAAGGCATGGTGAGTGGGACCCAGTGACCAAACTGTGATGAAACATTCTAGGACTGCAAGCTGAGCAGGCTCATTCAGTGTCTGCTACAGGCAATATTCTTTGCAAAGGGAAGACATTTTCCCATAGAGCAGTGAGCTGGTGCAGTGGATTGAGTAATGGGTCTGAAGTCAAGAAAACCTGAGTTCAAATTCAGTTTCAGATATTTACTAGCTTGTGCAAATCACTTAATATCTGCTTGTCTCAGTTTTCCCACATATAAAATGGGAATAATAGCACCTACCTCCTCAGGCTTGTTGAGAGGATCAAGTAAGATAATAGTTGTAAAGTGTTTAGCATGGTGCCTGACACATAGTAAATCCTATATAATTGTTAGTTATAATTATAGTAATAATTATTGTCTTTAGTTTCTTCAGGTTAGCTACAGTGAGTTTAGACTTTTGCAATGATGTCAATCTTTCAAGAAGTTCATAGACCTTGAGTCCTGATTACACAAGAGCTTTGCAAGTAATTATGACTCATGAGCAAGTAACTGAATATCTGAGGGGGCACAGGTGGTGTTTTCTTCCTGTAGTTGATTAAAAGTAGAAGATTTGGAAGAAATAGGCAGATATGGAAAGTAAGCAGCTAGTTAAAATGATGTCTGAGAATGGGATTTGGATTTATGAACCACAGCTTAAAATAACAGAATGATGAACTCTTGGCCAGGAATAGAGCACACCTGAAAGTGGGTAAGAATATATTTGCCTGAAGTTTTGTAAATATGTTCAAAAGGTTGTTAAATTGAAGATGGAAATGGGAGGAAATGTGGAAAACTGCCCACATACATCTCTTGAGATATACAGAATATGCAGGTATAATTTAGGAAGAAAAAAAGAACAGGGAAGAGGACCAGTAATTCATAGGAGATAATAGCCAAGAAGAGAACCTGAAATAAAATCTATGGCCTCGTACATCAATACACAAATGCACAAAGTATGAGTAACAAACAAGGTAATAAAAATAGTACAAGGAGGAAAATGTAGCATCAATGGATTCTCTGGGATTTAGTGGGATGGAGGTCATAACTTGGATATGACTATGGAATGAGACAGTGATGCAAAGCAATGTAATAAGTAAAAGGAACAGTGAAGTAGCGCCATATATTATTATTATTGTCCATTATTATTGTTGTTATTGTTGCTGTTATTATTTTGAACAGGTTCCAGGATTTTATTGGTATGGTTAATTCCCAAAGAGAAAGCTCCTTCTACTACTAGAAATGAAGTTATATGGCAGTTTTATAGTGGTGGAGAGTCTCCTGGGGCACAAAATGCATAAATGACTTGCCTGGAACACTAAGGGGTTAAAGGATTTGCTGAGCTCACATGGCCAGTATGTACTGGATGAGGGATTTGGTCTATTTCACCATACTGCTTCTCTAGCATCTTAGATTAAAAAAAGACATTCATTTGAGGAAATGCCAGAATTGGAAAAGTTCAGGAGGTTGCAGCATTGATGGGTGAAGATCAATTTTAAAAACAAACAGAATTGATATCAATAGTGGGAGAATACTGCATCCCAGCTGAACAAAAGAAGGAAATGACTAAGGAATATGGGAAACATCACAAATCTGCTGCAGAGGCATGATTATAGCTAGGATAAAAGACTTCAAATACTCAGTTATGTACTGAAGTTCTCTCTTGCTGCCAAAAGCAGAGCACCATATACATTTGTAACTTGTCCTAACGATCAATTCATTCTTCAAAAGATGGAGGAAATAAGAAGGGAAGCTGGACTTCTGGACTTGATTGACCATGGAGGAGCTACCAGTTGCTGAACTAAAACTGGTACGAGTCTTGAGGAGAAAAGATAAAGAATTCCTGATGGACAATAAAAGAATAACTGGACCCTATATGTTGCCTAGATTTTGAGAGAAGGGATTTCAAATAGTTCACATAATGTATCATAGATCAGAAGATAATTTGGATTTAGAGCTAAAAAGGACCTTAGAGCATTTAATCTAAATCCCAGAGAGGTTAGGTGACTTGGGTGACCATAGTCATGCCAATTAGTAAGTGGCAGTTTTAGAATTCCTCTGATTTCAGATTTAGGAAATTTTTCTAGAGTAGTAAAGGGCCTCTAGAGTAGAGTAGAATCAATAATATCTTATGGTCTAAAATTTTACATGGGGAGTCAATCGAAGAGGGATAGGAACCACTAAGGAATGAAAATCTTACAAAAGAACCAAACAATTTCAGTGGGTAAGAACAGGGGGAGCATCTAAAGAGATCCATGTGGGGACAGGTAGGTAATAGAGTGGACAGAGCACCAACCCTGATCAGGAGGACTTGAGTTCAAATACTAGGTGTATGATCCTGGGCACGTCACCCAATTATTAGAGAGAGACAGAAACCATATGGATGCATAGGGAAATCACTAACTATCTTTTATTTTAGGAAGGCAACAACAAGAACAAATAGTGGAGGGTGGAGAAAAAAGGGTTTCATGGTTCTATAAGAATAATATCAGGAATATAAAGACTCAGAACAAATTGAAGCTGGGAATGAATGCCAACATTAATAAGAAAGGGCTTTTTAAAAATGTATGTTGCAGACAGGAAGATTAAAGAAGGGTTAGGATCATTTTTTGGAGTGGGTGAGGCAAAGGGAAGAAGGCAGAACTACTCAATTTGTATTTTGCTTCTGTTTTTTTCCCCACAAAAAGAATGATCTCCCAACTGGCAAATATAGAACAAAAGTGATGAACAGGAAATTGAAACCACAGCTGCCCTCAATAAATTCAAGGCACCAAGACTAGACAAACAACCTCACAGAGTACTGAAAGAACTGGCAGGTGTGAGTATTGAACTCCTATCTATGATCCTTGAAAGACCACAGAGAATTGGAATAGTACCACAGAACTACAGAGAGACAAATGTTGATACCTTTAAAAAAATGCAGATTATTGGTCATTAAATTTGACTCCAATCCTTGAGAAAATCCTAGGATGTTATACTAAACCTCACCACGACAGTCTGATTCTAATGCCTTATTGACTGAGGTTCTTAAAGATTACATTAGTGAAGTGTCATGTCTGGTAGACTCTACTGTGCTAGGACAAGTTAGAATATGATCTTGGCCAAAGAGCAAGTTTAGTTAAGTACAAAGAATCTCACAACCAAGAAATGGGTCAGTAGATCATGGATTCCTTGACTATGACAACTATGAAATAAAGAACAATTACAAAATTGCCCTTGGTCCTCTATAATCCCAATCTATATCTGCAGTAATGATAAAGGAGTTGCAAGAGAGGGGAGAAAGGAGCACAATGTTTAAAACACCTAAAAATAAATAATTATCAGTGCTCTAAAAGTGAGATTCTTATCCAATGATGGATGAGTCAACATAGTAGAAGAGGAAATGAATCATATCCATATTGACATTCTCATTATAAATAAAACCAGAAGAAATAAGGAAGTTGCAGTTAAATATAAGTTCTCTTTGGGGAAGCAAATAAAAGAGCTAGTCAAACTGGTTTTTAAATGCCTGAAAAAAGAATGAGAAACCTCATTTCAAAGGTACATTTGGTCATTTTGCACAGCTGCAGAGCATATGATTGACAAGACTATGCATCTTTTGTATTGCCATCCTTTGTAGATAGTCAAAAGGTGGTAGAGAAATTCAAAAAGGAACAGCATGAAAGAATCAGTCAGGTCAAATCAACAAGCTTTTATTAAGTGCTTACTGTATGCCAGGCACTACCCTAAACCCTAGGATTACAAAGAAAGACAAAAACAGTCTTAGCCTTCTATCATGTTCTGATGAGGGAGAGACCATGCAAATAGCTGTATGTGCAAAATCTGTATCTATCAATCTAATTGGAGGCAATCTCAGAGGAAAACGGGGGCAGAGGTAGGGAGGGGGATGCAATTAGTGTTCAGATGTGAAGGCAGCCAGGGAAACAGGGAGGTAGAGAAAAGGAGGGAGAGTGTTCCAGGCATGGGAAGCAGCCAGTGCAAATGCTCAGTTAAGAGAGGGAATGTCGTGTTCATGCAGCAGCAAAGCCAATGCTGTCGAATTGTAGAGTACATGGAGGGAAGTAAAACATAGGAAGACTTGAGAAAGGCAGGAAGGAGCCAAGTGTGTGGCTGTAAAAGCCAGGCAGAATATATTACATTTCATCCTAAAAACGATAGACAGCCACCAGAAACTTCTCCATTTGCCCTTCTTACAGTTTACATCATAAAATCATAGCTCTAAAACGAAAAAGAACTTCAGAGACCCTGTATTAACAGATAAGTAAACTGAGGCTCGAGGAGATTACGGAACCTTCCCCTATTTGTACAGTAGCATCATTGAGGCAGAATTTGAACCCAGAGTAAGCGCTCCTTCCATTGTACATTGTGCCCAAGACATGGACCTCCTGACCTGCTGCTGTTCCACTGGAAACTCTTGTACGTCAGCAGGCTTCTGCAAAGGCAAAGAGTGCAAATGTGCCTCCTGCAAGAAAACCTGCTGCTGTTCTGCTGAGGACCCTCAGGTTGTCCCAGAGCAAGACTGCAAAGGCTCTAGGGCTGAGAAATGCAGCTGTTGCCCACAGAGTCATGGCTTGCTTCTTGTCATAAATAGAACTGTTTGTACCATAATTGGCATTCCTGGAGTCGAGAGTTATGTATGTGTATTTTCTTCCAAGAAATGTGGTCATACGTTTTCAGATGAAAATAAACTCAGTGAACAAAGTATAAAGAAGGAAAAAAATAACTCAATAAGAACCTCCAAATTCTTTTTTTGTTTGTTTCACACCATCTTTATTTCCAAATATATCCCCTCCATCTTCTTTTCCTCAGAGAACCATTCCTTGTAACAAAGAATAATCAAGAGAGGGAAGGAGGGGGGAGGGAACAATTCTTCAAACTCACCAATACATTAGCTGAGTTGGGAAGTATTAGAAATGTTCCATTCCCATAGTCTCCCACTTCTGAAACAAAAGCTGCTTATACCTCCCCTTTGAGGTCAAGCCTGATCATCATTCTTTTACTGCACTCAATTTTTTGGTGATTTTTCTTTTCATTTAGCTTGTTGTCATCATTATATATATTATTTTCCTGATTCTGCATTCTTCCCCTTTTTATTCCTTTTTCCAACTATCAAGCTTTTTTTTTTTCCTCTCCTACCACCCCCTGCTACAGAAAAAAAAGGAAAACCAAAGCATGTAGATAATTTTGTATGTTAAGTCCATTGCCTCTTGACATTCCCCATTGTGGCTACTTGGAATTATAAAGACCTCAAGCCCAATCAACATACACTTCAAGGCTCAGAGACTTCAGGGCAAAGGTGGGTATAGAAATGGATGGAAAAAAATGTGTTGAAAAATATGACTCAGGATGAAGAAACCACAAAAGCCAAAGTCTGGTAGACTACACAGAAGTCTCATGACAGCATATCAATTTCCTTATCTGTATCATAAGGTCATTAGACTAGATAAAGTTCTTACAATCCTTTCTAAGTTTAAGTCTGTGATCTGATGATCCGTGATTATGAATGCTTTCTTCAAAAAAAGAGTTAGAAAGCGCTGGATTTGGAGAATGTTGAATAGCAAAGCAAAACTCAGTATAAATTTTTAGCAATCTATGTGGGTGTCATCTCTGAATGACCTGTTTGTGTACAGCATAGATTTGTTAGAGAAAATCAACATTAAATTGAAAGAAAAGCTAGAAATGAAAAAAAATGTCATTGAGTATTGGTGGCAAGAGGATGGTCTAGAAGTGGGAGTGAGGAACAAGAAGTATGTCTGTTCTTCCTCTTCAATCAATCAATAAGCATTTATTAATCACCAACCATATGGTAAGCATTGTACAAAGCACTGGAGATTCAGGAAGAGGAAAGACAGTCTCTGTCCTCAAGAAGCTTATAAACTAATAGGAGAGACAATGGGGAAAGAAATATAGACAAAGCAAGCTAGGACAAACAGGAAATAACAAAAGGAAGAGACTGGAAAGGTAGAAGGGAGAAGGGAGAAGGAAGGTGGGTTATGAAGGACTTTGAATGCCAAGCAGAGTATTTTGTATTTGATCCTGGACACAAGAAAGAGAGTCACAGAGTTTGTTGAGTAGAGAGATGGTGTGATTAGATCTCTTGGGTTTTTTTTTTTTGTTTGTTTTGTTTTGTTGTTTTTAGGAAAATCACTTTAATGGTTGAATGGAGGATGGATTGAATGGAGAGAGTATTGAGGCAGGCAGATCCATCAATGGACTGTTATAAAAATCAAGGTAGGAGTTGATGAGGGGCTGCGCCAGAGTAATGGCAATATCAGAGATTTGCAAAGGTGAAGTTGGAAGGGCTTGGCAATAGACTGGACATGGGAATGAGAGGAGGAGTCCAGGATGGTTCCTAAGTTATGAGTCTGAGGGGCTGGGGGCTAGTGTTGCCTTCTATAATTAGGAAGATGGCAGGTTGGGGATAAGGAGCATAGTTTTTTAAGAAGAAAAGATGATTTTAACTTGGGGTATGTTAAATTTAAATTATTTACCAGATACCCAGTTCAAGATGTCTAAAAGATAGGTGGAGATATGAGATTGAAAGGCCAATTCCAATAGACTAGTGACAGAGAGAGCCATCTGCACCCCAGAAAGATAACTTTGGGGACTGAATGTAGATCACAACATAGTATTTTCATCCTTTTTGCTATTGTTTGCTTGCTTTTTTCTTTCTTTCTCATTTTTTCCCTTTTTGATTTGATTTTTCTTGTGCAGTATAATAGTTGTGGAAATGCATATAAAAGAACTGTTTAACATATAATGGATTATTTGCTGTCTAAGGGAGGGGGTGAAAGAAGGGAGGGAGAAAAAATTTGAAGCACAAGTTTTTGCAAGAGTGAATGTTGAAAACTATCTGCATATATTTTGAAAATAAATAGCTTAAAAATTTTAAAAAAGAAAAGACCATTGGCTTTGGCAATTAAGAGATCATTAGTGTTTTGGAGATAGCAATTTCAATAGAATAATGAGATGAGAAATTGAATTATAAGGGATTAAGAAGAGAATGAGAGGAGAAAAAGTGAAGACACATTGTAGACAGCCTTTTAGAAGAGATATTCTACAAAAGGAAGAAGCAATATAAGATGATAGCAGGGACAGAAGGATCAAGTGAAGGTTTTTCAGTATAGGGGAGTCATGAGCACCTTCATAAGTAGTAGAGAATGAGCCAGCCAGAAGACAGGGAGAAATTGAAAATAAGTGAAAGAATGGGGATGACACAGAGAAATCTGTTGCAAGAGATGGGATATAATGGGATTGCTTGAACAAGTAGATGGATTAGTCTTGGTTAACAGGAGGCAATTTTATCGTGTGAGACTGGGGTTAAGAGTGACAAAAGGCATCTGAATGAAAGGAGATAGGAAGAGAGGAGAAAAAGGAGCTCACATTGGAAGATCTCAAATTTTTTCTTTAAAGAGGAGGCAAGATTCTAGTGAGAAAGTGGGATTGGGAAATCTCTGAGAGGTTTGAGGAAGGATGAAAAGGGTTGGAAGAGCTGTTATGAAAAGTGGATAGGTAATTGATAAGGGAAGTATAGTAGGATTGCCTAACCACAGTGGGGATCCAGTTGAGATTGTATAACATAAATTTGTAGTGGACCCAGTTAAAATAGTTGCATGATTTTCTCCTTCTTCATTTAGTACAGTTAAGGGATGATCCACAGGAGTTCAAAATCACTGGGATATGAAGTATATGATCAGGTGGGAGAATGTTCATCATTGAGTAGAGAGTGCTTCTTCCAATATAGATTGGAGATCAAGCTGGAGACAATGGCAGGCACATGGTCAGATGGGAGGCCCCCCTTTACTCTTCCTCTTCCCTTCAAAAACCGAGATTAGGCACTCAAGGAGATAGAAAACCTGAGGTCAAAGGTGGGTTTGCTCCTCTTTGCACCGAGGTGATTTTGCCTTCTGCTAGACATCTAAATTTTTACTTTGAGACAGATGGAAAACACTAAATATAGCCCTTTGTTCCTTTCACACACACTAGGCCCATCAGGAGATGGAAGACACAAGGGACTTCAATCAGTAAGCCAGCCAGTCAACTAGCACTTACTTAGTGCTATGTGCCACGGGATATAAAGAAGGCAAAAACCTGTCCCTGTTCTCAAGGAATTCACAGTTAAAGGGGGAGGCAACATGCAAGTCACTCTGTACACACAAGCCACATAAGGATAAATTAGTACAGGGAGAAGGTTAAGGAGGACTGGGTAAGGCTTTTTGCAGAAGTTTGGATTTGAAGGAAGCCAGGGAAGCTAGGAGGAAGAATTGCAGAGAAAGAACATTTTAGGTAGGGAGGCCAGTCAGCAAAAATGTCCAAAGTCAGACATCAGCAAGGACAGTGTTATTGGATCACAAAGTAGGCAGAGGGGAATAAGGTGTAAGAAGACAGGGTGGGAAAGAGCCAACTTATAAAGGGCTTTGAAAGCCAAAGAGGTTTTTTATATATGATCTTGAAGGTAAAAGGAGTTCATGCTTCAAGGAGCATGAAGGAGAAGGAACACTTCATACTGGACAGGGTGGCCAGGAATGTAGTGTTTTTCTGGAGAAAGCCAGGTTTCCATTAGTGCAAGAAGATGGAAAGAGTGTGAAGGGAAGAGATCCAAAAGGAGTTTATAAATAACAGATCATAGTTTTGAGGTGGGAGGCAGGGGATGTAAACCAGGGATTTAGGTCTACTAACTCAAGAAGTGTGGTATGACTTCAAAAAGTCTATTTTGGATGAATTACATCTTTATTTAAATTTAAGTGGCTTCCTTTGTTATTCTGTTTTTTATTTTATAAATTTAAAAACTTTATTCTGGGAAAGATTTTTATCACATTCAAGGGGTCCTTGAGACACAAAAGTTCAAGAGCCCCTGATGCAGATTATGTAGCAGTAGGGGGCTAAAGGAGTAGGGTTGAGATTAAAAAGAAGAAAAGCAGAGGAGATCAATTTTTCTTTAGTAACCATAGATTCTAAATCACAGGGATAAAGGGTGTTAGAACTAAGTATTTTCTACTGCCTACAATGGAAAATAACCAGGTGATCAGTACACTTATCCTCTGGGATCTTGCTATGACTAAATACCAATTCAGGGCAGGCCCTCATCACCTCTGGGTCCCCAAACCCCAGGATATATTCTATATGTGAGATAGAATCCCCAGAATTTGGAGAATTGGAATGAATTTCAGTGGTCATCTAATCCATCCCATATCTTCAAAGGAATCTCCAGTGCAAACCATGAAACATGTCATTCTCCTGCCTCTACTAAAAGACCCTCAATGACCATTTTAGGGAGAGAAAGAAGAGGGAGGGAAGAGAACTTGGGATGCAAAATTTTAACTTAAATTAAAATTTTAAAATGTTTAAAATTGTCTTTATATGTAATTGGAAAAAACAAAATATTATTTAAAGAAAAAGCAAATACTCCTTCCCACCAAAGAGGGGATAAGCCTCAACCTCTATGGGTGGTCCATTCCACTTTTGGATAGCTCTGATTGGTAGGAAGTTTGTCCTCATGCCAAGCCTATATTTGCGTCTAATGCTACTTAATTCTACCCTCCTGGAATCAATCACAAATTTAGTCCCTCTTCCATAGGACAATTCTTCATATACCTGCACATAGCTGTTAAGTCCTTTCTGAGTCTTTTCTTTCTAGGCTAAATACCCTGAGTTCTTTCACATGACCTTCAAATAACTGGGACTCAGGACATTTCACCATTTTAATTTTCCTCTTTTGGATACTTTCCAACTTATTAATGTCCTTGTTAAAACATGACTCTTCCTCCCCCATCCCAAACAGAAGATAATATTTTAATTAAGTTCTGACAAGGGCAGAATACAGTGAGATTATCCCCTTCTTATTCCTGGAAGCTATGACTTTTTTTTTATTGAAACTTTTAATTTGCAAAACATATGTATGGGTAATCCTTCAACATTAACCCTTACAAAGCTTTCTGTTACAAATTTTCCCCCCCTATTCTCCACCCCTCCCCCAGATGGCAGGATATCCACTACATGTTAATTATGTTAAAATACTTGACAAATATATGTATACATATTCCCACACATCATTTTTGTGCAAGGAAAATCGTATCTACAAGAAAGAAAAATCAGAGAAAGGAAACACAATGCAGAAGCTATGACTTTTATAGTAGCCCAAGAAATCATTAGTTTTCTTGGCTGTCACTTCATCATACTGACTCCTATTGCACTAAATTCCCAAATTTCCTTTAGGCACATTGCTGTCTCCCACATCCTATACTTGAGAAGTTGATTTTTTATGCTTAAGTGTAAGACTTTACATTTATCCCTATTGAATTTCTTCTTCTTCAATTCAGCCCAATGCTTGCCAGCAATAAAGGAAGAAATGATAGCTGAGTCACTGGGGGCAAGGCAATCTTGTTGTTCCCTTTCCCCCGAAGATGATGGGGACTCTTCTTAGGTTCCAAAGGTACTAGGGAGTGAGTTTTTCTTCTAAGGACGTCAAAATCAGATTCCAATCTTATTGCTGTTGCATATGATCCTTGTTCTTGTCTAGATTATGATATGGATTAGATTGACAAGGAAGTTGCTCCCCCAAGATATAGATCACGGACAGACAGAGCAGAGGGACAATGAGTGGGGCCCAGAGTAGAATAAGAAGAGGCGGGTGGGTTGGATGGAATCTGAGCAACAGTACATTTTTGTTGTCCTCGACCTTCTTTGTGAAACAAAACCCAAAGACCCAGATTCAAATATTGCCTCTGATGCTTGTTGTTTGTGTCACACTGGACAGGTAACAATCTCCCTGTATCTCGGTTTCCTCATCTGTGAAATGAGAGGTTGGACTCAATGATAAGTAATATTCTTCAGGCTCTAGAACTATGAACAACTATTTTCTTTTTATTTTCTTTTGTGTCTCTGTACAGTTTATTTTACATGAAATGACCAAGCATCTGAAGTGTATACACCAACTTGCAGAAAAATATAAAGAAATAGAGTTTAAGTTTATGAAAATGCTTTATAATAATACAGAATAATTATATATAACAAATTCTGAATTAAAACCCTTTAAACAATTAATTCTTCAGCCTTAACACATTAATGCCAATATGGGAAGTAAAAACGGGTTACAGGTTCCAAAGAGATCAGAGTTGCAATAGTGTTACTTATAAATTATATTACATCAATTATATTTATCAATCTATAAAGCCAAAGAGGATGGAAAGATATAGAATGTGAAGTAAACACATTCATACCAGAATGAGTAACGAACAACTATTTTCTTAATGTTTATTTTTTCCCCATGATGCGGTGTGAAAGAACAAGAAAAAATTAACTAGAAATCATGGGATAAGAGTTTCCAAAGATTCAAAATTGTGGATCAACCAAAAAACTAATGGAGCAGCGATTGTTGCTGTTTGGTTATTTTAAGTCATATCTGACTCTTTGTGATCCCATTTGGGATTTTCTTTTTTTTAAATTTTATTTTATTTGCAAAACATATGTATGGGTAATTCTTCAACATTAACCCTTACAAAGCTTTCTGTTACAAATTTTTGCCCCCTACTCCCCACCCCTCCCCTAGATGGCAGGATATCCACTACATATTAATTATGTTAAAATACTTGGCAAATCGAATATATGTATACATATTTCCAAACTTATCATTGTTGTGCAAGAAAAATCTTATCTGCATGAAAGACATATCAGATAAAGGAAACACAATGTAAGCAAACATCAATCAAGAGTATGAGAATGTTATGTTGTGGTCCACATTTCACATCCCTCTCTCTGGGGGTATATGGTTTTCTTCACTGAACAATTGGAAGTGGTTTGAAACATTTCATTGTTGAAGAGAACCATATCCATCAGAATTGATCATCATATAGTATTGTTGTTGCCATTTGGGATTTTCTTGGGAAAGATATTGGAATGATTTGCTATTTCCTTTTCCAGTTCATTTTACAGATGAGGAAACTGAGGCAAACCAGATTAAATGACTTGCCAAGAGTCAATAGCTAGTGTCTGAAGTGGAATTTGAATTCAGGAAGATGAGGCTTCCTGACTACTCTGTCTACCTCAGAAAGATGAAAACAGGTACAAATAGACTGTCACATTTATTTTAATCCCAGTCTTGTGATGCCATCAGTGTAGGGAACCTATGACAAAGAAATTTCATTTTCCAAAGCAGATTGGCAATGTTCTACCAGCTAGGGTGTGTGGTGGGTAAAGTAATAGATTTGGGGTCAGTTTGGATCTGAGTTCAAATCCTGATTCAGATGATTTATAAGCTGTATGATCCTATGAACCATCTAATTTCTCAGCCTCACTTTTCTCATCTGTGAAATGGGAGTAATAACAGGTTGCTAGGTGCAAGCATTCATTAAACATATGCAATGTGGCAGGTACTGTGATAAATCACAGGGTCGTTTCAAAGATCAAATGAGATAACACATGGAATACTGGTAAAACGTAAGAGTCTGTGTAAATACTATTATTACTAGCCATGATTTTTCTAGCCTTCAAGAATTATCATTAGGGATAGTGACTGAAAAGTTAAGTGACCTGCCAAGGATCACACATTTGTATGTGGGAAAGTCAAACTTAATTCCAGGTCTTCCTGGCTCTGGGGTCAACTATTTCTGCAATATTCTAACACCTCTCTTCAGCATAGTGTAAAGCATATTCTTACTTTACAGAGTCCAAATACAGCCTCAGACACTTACTAGCTGTGTGACCTTGGGAAAGTCACTTAACCCTATTTGCCTCAGTTTCCACAATTGCAAAAGGAGCTGGAAAAGGAAATAGGAAACCATTCCAGTATCTTTGCCAAGAAAAAATGGTGTCATGAAATTGGACATGATCAAAGTAACTAAACAATAAAATAACAACAATATGATAGCTTGTATTTGTATAATGCTTCAAAGTTTTGCAAAGTGCTTTACAAGTATTATCTCAAGCATTTATCTAAACAACAATGGAGGAACCTGAGATAGAGGTTCCTCCATTGTTGTTTAGATAAATGCTTGAGACAATACTTGTAAAGCATAAGTGACTACACTAGTAGGTGTCCGAGGCCATATTAGAACCTTGGTCTTTCTCATTCCAGGTCCAGTGCTCTACCCACCATGCTACTCAAGTACCTGAAATTATAAATTGTGTTCAGAAGAAGCACAAAATATGTCATACCCAGAAAAGAAGGCATTATGTAGTGAAAGTGAGGGCTAATCTGTAGACAATCAGTGAATACCTGTATAATGTCAGAAGTTCACAGAGGAACAAGGGAGCGCACATCATTTGGGAAATAATTAAACAAATTATGGTATATGCATGCAATGGTATGTGAATATATTATATATAAACAAATCTAAACAAATTATGGTTTTTTCAATTTCTGAAAATTGAAGAAAATATAGTATATGAAGGTAATGAATACTTTTGTGCTGTAAGAAGTGATGAAAGAGGATTTCAGAAAACCCAGGAAAATTTATATGAACTATCATAAAGTAAGAAGAAGTATTTACACGAAAAAACCCTCAACATTGTAAAGAATTAACAATTTTGAAAGATTTAAAAACTCTGATCAACGAAACGACCAACCATGATTCTGGAGCAATGAGGATGAAGAGTGCTAGCCATTCTCTGATGGAGAGGTTATGTGCTAAATATGTAGAATGAGATATATCTTTGGACATGGCCAATGGACGAATTTGTTTTGCTTGACTATGTATACTTATGATGAGAGTTTTATTGTTCTTTTTATTTTCCTACCACTACAGAAAAGGAAGCATAGAGGATAAATGCTTGATAATTGAAAAGATTAATTAAAGAAATCATAGAGGATAGACTGCTGTGGAGGATAGATTTATAAATGATAGATAGATAGACAGAAGGATATTGGGCAAGAATTACATAGAATGTAAAGGTATTACCAAATACTCAAGGGAGTATCCACACTAATGAAAACACTTGAGAAATATTAAATATTATTAAAAGGGATAGTTTTTAAATATTTATAATTATAATTTTGAAAGATTTATGAATTCTGAACAATAAAATGACCAGCCATGATCTTGGAGCACTGAGGACCAAGAATGCTACTCACCTTTTGACAGAGAGGTGATATGCTAAATATTCAGAACAAAACACATCTTTGGACAAGTTAAAAACATGGCTTTGGGTCAGATTAAGCTGATTTTGGTTCCCTTTTTATTTTTTTAAATAGGCTTACAAGACTGGTGACTATATTGGTAACTAAATGAATATGGGGGTGGAAGAACTCATAGTCAGTCATCCAATAAGCATTTTTAAGCGCCTATAATGTTCCAGAAACTGCTAAGCACTAGGATCGAAAAAAAAAAGACAAAAGATAACTCAAGGAGCTTACAAAGATAATAGCATATTTAAATTTGAGCACAACATTTGGCAAAGATGGAAGATATGTGGACTAGTAGAATTAGCTGGATTTGAAGAAGGCTGAAAGACTGGACCCAAAGATAGTCATTAATAGGCCAACATCATCATGGAAGGATGTATCCAGTAGCACACACCAGGGATTTGGTTTTATTCCTGTCATGTCCTGTTCTATCATTTTGACTAATGACATGGATGGAAGCATTCTTATCAGGTTTGCACATGCAAAAAACCCATCATATTGGGTGGTAGAGACCACTGGATATAAAAAATGCTTCTGACAGGCTCAAATGGTAGGCTAAATCTAATGAAATGCAATTTAACAGGGGTAAATATAAAGTCTTTCATATGGATCCAAAAAATTAACTTCATAAATACAGGATGGGTGATGCATAATTAGTCAACAGTTTCTATGAAAAAACTGCAAGCTAAACATGTCAGTGGTATGGTAAGGTAGAAAAAGCAATAGAAACAATTTTAGCCTTTTAAAAGAGAGGCCAAAATGAGCTGTGAGTGGTCCAGCTGCTCCAGAAACCAATTTTAAAGTATGTAAGAAAAGTCACTAAACTGTTCATACTGTTTGACCTACCAATCACACTACTCACAAAACCAAGTGTATGTGTGGGGTGCTATGTGTGTACTATGCATGCCAAAATATTCAGAGCAGCTCTTTATGGTATAAAAAAATAGAAATAGAATGAATGCAAATGCCCATTGAATGTAGAATGGTTAAATAAATTTCTATAAATGTAATAAAATATTATTGTGCCTATTCACAAGAAATGACAGATAAGAGAATTTAAGAGAAATAATAGAAGACATTTGAACTACATTGGGATTAATTAAAGCAGATGAACTATATATAATTATTTTTGTGTTTATATATATATGCATATATAATATTTATTTATAATGACTACAATAATACAAACAATATAGCAATGAAAGTCAGCTGAATTCTGATTATAATAACCAATCCTGATCCAAGAAAACGGATGATGAAACACATTTTCCTCCTCTTTGTAGAGTGGTGGGGGATTCTGGGTACGTATGCATTGCACTCTTTACTTGCCATGTCAATTGGTTTTACTTAACTGTTTTTCTTGGTTACAGGAGAGTGTGGTGGGGGAAGGAGAAGTGGGGAAAGTGGAGGTTTGAGTCTTTCCTTGAGAAATGACTGTGACCTAGAAATAAGAGGTAACATAAAAACTGAACAAAAAATAGAGAAAGGCCATATCAGGGGAAGTTATAATGCCCTGGTCAGACCACATCTTGAGCATTATTTTCAGTTCTAGAAATCATATTTTAGGAAAGATACAGTCAAAGTGAAATGTTTCCAAAGCAGGAAGACCAGGACAGTGAATAAAGTACATGCCATAAGTATTCAACTGAAAACCAGTGGAAAATCCAGACAGGTTCTTCCTGATCACTTTTAAAAATATGCAATATTTAATTTCCCCTCCAGTTACATGTAAAAACACTTTTTAACATTAAAAATATTTGAGTCCCAAATTCTCTCCCTCCCTCTTACCCTCCCTTCTTCACTGAGAAAACAAGCAATTTGATATAGGTTATACATGTTCAGTCATGCAATACATATTTTATGTTAGGTTTTAAAAGAAAATACAGACCAAAAAAATCCCAATAATAATAAAGAAAATAAAGAAAAAGTATGCTTTGATATGCATTCAGATTCCATCAGTTTTTTCTCTGGTGGTGGAATCCTTCAGTCCTTCAGAATTATCTTGGATCATTGTGCTGCTGAGAAAAACTAAGTCATTCACAGTTGATCATTGTACAATATTGCTATTAGTGTCTACATTGTTCTCCTAGTTCTGCTAATTTAAATTTGCATGAGTTTGTGTAAGTTTTTTGAGAACATTCTGCTTGTCTTTCTTATAGCACAATAGTATTCTATCACAATCATATATAACCATTTATTCAGCCATTCCTCAGTTGATGGACATCCTCTCACTTTCCTATTCTTTGCCAACACTAGAAGAACTGCTATAAATATTTTTGTACTTATAGGTTCTTTTCCTTTTTGTGTTTTCTCTTTTTGGAATATAGAGCTAATAGTAGTATTGCTTGGTTAAAGGAAATGCATGATTTTATAGCCTCTTGGGCATAATTCCAAATTGCTATACAGAATAGTTGAATCTGTGCCAATTTGCCAATACCACATTAGTGTTTTAACTTTCCCACATCCCTTCCAACATTTGTCATTTTCCTTTCTGTTATAATGCCCAATCTGATAGGTGTGGGGTGGTAGCTCAGAGTTATTTTAATTTACATTTCTCTAATCAATAGTGATTTACAGCATTTTTTATGACTATAGATAGCTTTGATTTCATATGAAAAGTGTTCATATCCTTTGATCAATTATCAATTGAGGGATGGTTCATATTTCTACAAATTTGACTTAGTTCTTCATATATTTGATAATTAAGGTTTTTATCAGAGAAATTTGTAAAAAACATTTATGATTATTAACCATATATTTTCTTCCATCCTATTTCCCTTCTTTATTCTACTCTCTCTCCTAATACTACATTCTCAAAAGTGTTTCATTTCTGATTTTTACCCTAATCCATCCTCCCATCTATCAGCCCTACTCTTTCTCTTATCCCTTTCCCTTCCTAACTTTCCTGTAGAGTAAGATAGATTCCTATATCCCAACTAAGTGGGGATTCCATGGGGATGAAGGAATTCCATTTTTTTGAAATTTCCAATTCTTTGAAAATTATTCCAATGAGAATAATAAGAAACCTCTCCCATCTTTTACTCTACTATAAAAGTTCTTTCATTTCTCTTTTCTGTCAGATAATTTACCTCATTCTACCTCTTCCCTTCTCCCTTTCCCAGTGCATTTCTTTTATCTCACTCCTTAATTTTATTTTTAGATAGTCATCCCATAATTTTCAACTCTCACTTATATTCTCTGTCTCTGTATACTCCTTTTAATTGCCCTAATAATGAGAAAGTTTTCTTTAGGAATTGCAAGGATTGTCTTCTCATGTAGGAATATAAACAGTTTAACCTTATTGAATCCTTTATTAGTTCTTTTTTCTGTTTACAACTTTATGCCTTTTTTTTGCATCTTGTATTTGAAAGCCAAATTTTCTATTTGGCTCTAATATTTTCACCGGGAATTCTTGAAAGTCCTCTATTTCATTGAATATCCATTTTTTTCCTTGAAAGATAATATTCAGTTTTGCTGGATAGATATGTTTTTGGTTTTAATCCCAACTTTTTTGCTCTTCAGAAAAATATTATATTTCAAACTTCTGATTTTTTAATGTAGAAACTGTTAAATCTTATGTTAACCTAATTGTAGTTACATAATATTTTAATTGTTTCTTTTTGGCTGGTTGAAGTATTTTCTCCTTGACCTGGGAACTCTGGGATTTGGTTATAGTATTCCCAAGGGTTTTCATTTTGGAATTTCTTTCAGGAGATGATTAGTGGATTGTTTCAATTTCTATTTTATCCTCTACTTATACAATATTTTTACACTCTGGTTCTAGAATATCATCATATACTTTTAAAACATTGAAAAACTATGTCTATAACCTAGAGAATATATAATTTAGGGGGGATTATAATGGATCTCTTAATTACTTGACATGTGGATGAAAGATTAGGCTTATTTATCTTGACTGTAAAAAACAGAAAAAGGAGGGAAGAAATAAGCATTTATTAAGTATCTACTGATGGATACAGTGTTAAGTGCCTTACAAATTTCTCATTTGATCCTCACAACAACCCTGGGAGGTAGGTGCTATTATCATTAATCCCATTTTACACTTCAAAAAACTGAGGCAGACAAGAATTATATCACTTGCCTGGGGTGATTCAGTCAGTAAGTGTCTAAGGCTGGGTTTATATTCAAGTTATTGTGACTTCAGGTCCAGTGCTGTACCAGCCAAACTGATGTTTTAGGCTTCCTAACAATTAGGGCTAATCAAAAGTGGGATGGGATATCTCAGGAGGTAGAAGGTTTTTCTTCATTGCAGGTCTTCTCAATTACCGTTTTCCAAGGATTACAGAGTTTCAATAACAGAAATTAAAAGTTGGAACAAATAGCAGCATCTCTCTGGCCCATCTAATTCAGTTTTCTCAGAAATCAACATCAAGCTCACTGAAGACTATGTTCTTTCCTGTTTTGAAAATCAGGAGAAAAAAATGCTCTATTTCAGTTCTGTAATACCTTTCTTGCTTTCCATGATTTTTAAAAAATTAGTTCATGCTTTTCTTTCCTTCTTATTTTTAAAATTCTTTGTTAACATATTTCCTCTGAATATATCCTTCCCCTGCCCACCGAGTCATCCTTTGTAATAAAGAATGGGGATAAAGAGTAGCTTAGCAGAACTAATAACCACATTAACTATCTAATAGTATATTAAATATTTCTCAACTGAACCACCCTCAAAAAAAGGAGATGGCACATCTTCTCAACTCTTCTCTAGGGCCAAGCTTGACCACCATAAAGAGCTGAGTTTCCTTTTTGTTGTTGTTTTCATTTCCATTTCCATTATTATGTTGATCTTTACATCTTTACAAATATCCCTGATAGTAGCTTCACAATTTTATCTTCCAGTTCTTTTAGCTCTTGGGAATGAAGTTCAATGGGCCTAGAAAACTTGAATTCATCAAAGGTAGTTAGGTATTCTCTTATTTTCTTATATTGGGCACATTTTGTTCTGTATTTTCTTTTCTCAGGTTTATTATCCTTAGCAGGAAGGAAAAAAGGGGGCTGCAATGCCTTCTCTATGTTATTAGTTATTATCATTCTCTCATCCACCCCAACCAGCTGTCCTGTCCTTTCTTTGACCTTTTTTCCTGATATAATTTTAAAATAATATTTTATTTTTCCAAATAAATGCAAAGATAGTTTATAATCTTTTTTGGGGGGGAGGGAGAAAAGGAGAGCTATTTGGGGTGAAGTGACTTGCCCAGGATCACACAGCTTGGAAGTATTTTTTATTTTTTTGCTTTTTTGCTGAGACAATTGGGGTTAAGTGACTTGCCCAAGGTCACACAGCTAGGAAGTGTTGAGTGTCTAATTTCATATTTGAACTCAGGTCTTCCTGACTTCAGGGCTGGTGCTCTTTGAACTGCACCTCTAGCTGCCCCACAGCTAGAAAGTATTAAGTGTTTAAGGTCACATTTGAACTCAGGTCCTCTTGACTTCAGGGTCAATGCTGCCCTCTAGCTGCCCCTCTCCCCATTATTTATTTATTTATTTTAAAAATAATAATAGCTTTTCCCCCCCAAAAAATACATGCAAAGATTGTTTTTAACATCCGTCCTTGCAAACTTGTGTTCCAATTTCTTCTCCCTCCCTCTCCTCCTCCCCCTCCCCTAGACAGCAAGAAATCTAAAATAGATTAAACACGTGCAATTCTTCTAAACATATTTCCACATTCCTGATATGATTTTTAAATACCCTTGTTGTTGTCTTTAACATTCCTTGTCACCCTCAGCTCTTTCCAAGATTTAGTTCTAATGCTTCTATTCTATTCACTTCCCATTACTTCCCTTTGTTTCTGTCAGTGGGGAAGAATATTTCCCACAGAAGATCTTGGCTCAGAACTTATGAAGAATGGGACGCATTCCTGGCTGTGTCCTGCTCCCTTAAAGGTGAGGACACAGGCTTTTCTTGAATTCGTGGCTCATTGCCCGACCCTGTATCTGCAGTTCTGGGGAAGATCTCTTAAATAAAGCTCAGATAACACTTATTTCCAGGGTTTCTATAAAAGGGATTAGAAAAATTTCTCAATGTAAATATCAGTTATAAGACAGCTGTTTATTTCCCTCGCCACAAAAGAAATTTAACACATTAAAACACACAAAACTCATAAGCTCAGTGAGACTTCAGAGGTAATTATGGGATGAGGTCCTTTCCTGTAGTCAGGAAAGCAAGTTCAAATCCCGCCTCAGACACTTCTTAGCTGTGTGTTCCAGGGCCTTAGTTTTTTCATCTGTAAAATAATCTGGGAAAGGAAATGGCAAAATATTCTAGCATCTTTACCAATAAAACTCCAAATGGGATCGCTAAAAGTCAGACACACTCAACAACAATAACAAAAATGGCACAGTGGATAGAGTGCTGGGTCTGGAGTCATAAAGATAATAGCTGTAGAACTTTGGGCAAGCCAGTGAGCCTTTGTTTGCCTCAGTTTCCTCCTCTGTAGAATGTTGATAATAATAGTATCTACCTCATAGAGTTGCTGTGAAAATCAAGTAAGATAACCATTGTAAAAGCACCTGGCACATAGTAAGTGCTATATAATTATTACTACTTGGGTGATCTTGGGCAGGCTGTTACCTTCTGTAGGCCTCAGTTTCCCACCTTATCCCAAACCATAGCAAGGGACAGGGCCTTCCTGGCATAGAAGAGATAAGAAAAACAAAGAAAATATCAATACAAAAAAATTTAAGGAAGACCTCGAATGTGCCTTTTAGCTGTAACTCTATGAACTTTTGATTCTAGTCTTTCCCTTTTTTAGTCTGTCCTCCACAGAAATACCATAATAATCTTCATAAAGTATTGGTCTGGAGTAGCTAGATGGTATAGTAGAGTCCCACACTTGGAGTCAAGAGGATCTGAGTTCAAATACAGCCTCAGACACTTACTAGCTGTGTGACCCTGAGCAAGTCACTTAATTCTCCCTGATTGCTCCCCTAAAAATAAAATAAAGGTCTGCTTATGTTATTCCCCTGCTCAGGAGGCTCCAAGAACTCTCTATTTCACCTAGGATAAAATGCAAACTGCTGGCCCTAGATTTTAAAGTCCTTCCCAATCTAACTCTTTGCAGATTTATTTACTCTCTGTCAGGCACTCTGTGTTCCAACCCACCTGATCTATTTGGTCTTCCCTGCACTTAGTGTTCCATCTCCTACCTCCATTTCTTTGAACAAGCTGTTCCCCACATCTGGAATGCATTTCCTCCTCAGCCCTACCTCTCAGAATCTTTAACTTCCTTTTAGACTTGGTTGTCTGGTGTTCCTGATCTCTTTCCTTTGTTCTCTTTTCCTCCTTAAATTATCTTACTTATCTATTTACATGTTATTTCCTCCAGTACAATGCACATTCCCTGAAGACCAATTTCATTATTTTTGCCTTATCTATCCAGCACCAAGCATTGGATATTAATGTATAGTAGGTGCTTAATATATGTTTATTAAATTGAATTAGATGGGGTCTTATTTATATTCCTAATTTTGGTTCTCAAAAATAAGCAATTATATTTAATCACAAGTAAACCAAGACACACACACACACACACACAAAAAGGCAAAGGATCCATCAAGGAAGGATGAAGAATTTTTCAATGGCCTGCAGAGAATGTATTATGCTTCTACTTTTGCCAGCACAAAGTTCTGACAGAACATATGAACAAGGTGCAAGATAATCTCCATTCTAGATGAGAACATGAAAGGTCTGGGGAAATGCTCTTTTACTTTGTAGGTTACCAGGATTTAAAAAAGGGTTTATGAAGGGAAAAGAGCTATCTGAAGGGATAAAGAGAAGTAAAATGGGAAGAGGGGGGATTCTTCACTTATGATTAGAAGAGTGAAAGTAGAAAAATGTAATACAAGAAAAGTGGAGAGGAGCTATAGAATGTTGGGTAGTATGTAAGAGATATAAGGCTTTTCTTATAGAGTAGGAGAGCTGGGCCAATTCTGGAGGAACTAATTTCTTGTATTCCCAGAAATGATGGTGTGGTTCCATAGCACCATTAATTGCCTGTCCTGCGCAAAGGAAGAAGAGAAGAGTAGTGGTTTGCTGATTCCCTGCTGAGCAGTACCTAGACAACTATTTAATTATCTGAAAAAGCTCAAGCATCTGCTGTCTTCCAGGAACATATATTCAGTAAGTGATGGAAAGCATCCTCAGAACTGTCAAATCTAATGGTTGCTACTTCTTAATTCTAGTGTTTCATGTTGGAGAAATGATACTACCAAAAGGAATATAGAAAGCATTGCTAGGGGCAGCTAGGTGGCGCAGTGGATAGAGCACCAGCCCTGAAGTCAGGAAGACCTGAGTTAAAATGTGGCCTCAGACACTTAACACACCCTAGCTGGGTGACCTTGGGCAAGTCACTTAACCCCAATTGCCTCAGGGAAAAAAAAAAGAAAGCATTGCTAATGTATTGTCCAAAAACTGAAGACCTTGTATTAACAGGCTACATTTTTATCATACTGCCAAACAAAGGGAGGGGAAATCAAGAGAAATTTAAATTTGAGATGTACTTCCATGGTTAAGAAGATGGTGTCTGCTAACAAGATTTGTATTTCTGGACCATCGTTTAAAATAAAGAAATTATGAGCTCTTAAGTCTATGGATTACATAAGGGACAAAATACATCTAACAAGATACATTTGCTTTTATAAAAGGGCAGATTTTCCTTGCACAAAATCATATATTTGCCCAATAAAAACATATTTGCCTAGAGTCTTGTGAGCCTAATCAAGAAGTCACTAAATGGAAAAGGGAGATGAAAGGAGTAAACTGACTACAAGTCAAGTACCATAGAGAGCAGTGGGCACAGGAAGATGCCATCACAGGGAGAACAGCAGAAGAGAGTAATAATAATTCATGAGAGACAATATCCAAGAAGCAAGTCAGAAATAAAACTCAAGTCCACCCCTCAAATGACTATATACAAATGCACAAAGTGTGAGTAATAAACTAGATGATATGTAAATTATAATACAAAGCACAAAATTTGCCTTCATGGATATCACTGAGACTGGAGGATAGAACCCATGACTAAAACTTTTCTCCAAGACTCATTCAAAATGCACAGAACAAATGAAAGAGGGGATAGAACAGGCATTGAAAAGATATTTAACTTTTAAAATATCTTTACTTTTAAATATCACCTTGATTTCCAAATATCTTTCTTCTCTCCTTCCCAGACAGCTGCCTCGGAACAAAAAAAATAAAGTCAGAGGCTTTCTAGATAAGATGGTCGTCTGAATGGAGGTAGTTCTACTTTTCACACATTTATGCCATCAAAAACTTTGAATTTGTTCCAGACCAAGTAATAATCAGGAAATCCAATAAGAAACTAAGGTGATTTCTTTCTCCACACCCCTCCCCCCAGAACTGCACAAAAGGCCAACCAGAAGCCCAAGGGCAATAGGAAAGGAGGTCTCCAGTAATGACCCTCTAACCAGTATGGACAAACAAGTCAGCAGCCTCTTTGTATGATCAGCAATGGGTCTGAAACATGGGCAGTATGTAAATATCTGTGTATAGAGGTAGCAAGAGTAAAGGGCTCCTCTGAGAAAGCCTCAATGTGGAAACCTTGAAAGCCTAGGGAAGCAAAAGCAATCAGTTTAGCATGGCAAGGCTCAGAAGAACACAACTCATGCACCCTAAGATCCCTGTTATTCTGAATCTCAAAGACGGGGGATGGGAGGTGAGGCTCACCTTAGGAAGTACTAGCATAGGAACCCAGATGATCTAGGGTGAGATTAAGTGAGATTCACCACCCCACCCCAAAGTACAGGAAGGGCCACAGTTTAATATGGGCACAAGGAGTCAATTCAAGAACTAAAGCTGTAGCGATGAGTTAAACAAAGCCAATTAATTTTTTAATTGTAGATATAGAGAGTCTCCTAAAGAAAGAGAGAATAATTCCATGATAACTGTAAAGAGAAGCTCAAAAGATTATCCACAAGGATTATGTGAGTTCCTAGAAGAAATGAAGAAAGATGAACAATGAAAAATTCTGGAGGAAAGAACTGGAAGGAGAATAAATAGATCAGAAGGAAAAGTAATAATCCTTATCTAAGTAACAGATTTCCTGAAAATTAGAACAGACCAATCAGAATGCAATGATTCTATGAGAAAGCAAGAAATATTGAATAAAAATTTTAATTTCAAAAATAGAAGAAAATTAGGGTTTCAAAAGCATCTGACTTGGAAAAGAGGTCAATAAGAAATAATTCAAGAATCATTAGTATTCACTTAACACTTTTTAGCTGTGTGACCCTGGGCAAGTCACTTAACCCCAATTGTCTCAGAAAAAAAAAAAGAATGATTAGTATTACTGAAAATCATGATTTTTTTAAAAACCTGAATACTATATTTCTAGCAATAATAAATCAAGTGTTTCAGATCAATTAGAACCAGAGAGTAAAGCAGAAATAAAAAGAATATACTAATCATCTCCTGAAAGAAATGCTATAAAATCCAAGAAATACAGTTAAAATCTAGAATTTGTATATCAAAAAAAGAGAAGATACTGTAAGTATTCAGAAAGCTAAAGATTAAGTTCCAAGAAAGCAGAGTTAAACTCACAAAAGACTTAGAAGCTACCATTATAAAACAGAAATCTTGGAATTTTGTTGTAGTTGTTTTCAGTGATGCCCAACGCTTCATGATCCTATGTGGGATTTTATTGGCAAAGAAGTAGTTTGCCATTTCCTTCTTCAACTCATTTTACAGATGAGGAAATTGAAGCAAACAGGATTAAATGACTTGCCCAGAGTCATATAGCTAGTAAATGTCCAAGGCCACATTTGAACTCATGAAGATGCGTCTTCCTGACTCCAGGCCTTGTGCTCTATTCCCTGTACTGCCTAGTTGCCAAAAAATATGGAACATGACAAATTTGCACATCATCCTTGCATTGGGACCATGCTAAACTCTGTATCATTCCAATTTTAGTATATGTGCTGCTGAAGTGAGCACTGTCTTGGAATACACTATTCCAAAAGGCAAAAGATATAGGCTTACAACCAAGAATAACATTTTGCAAAGCTGTGTTTAATTCTATGGGGGGAAAAAGGATTTTTATTGGAATAAGGGACTTTTCAATCTTTTCTGATGAAAAGACTAGAGCTGAGTAGGAATTTTGAAATATAAACACAAGAGTCAAGAGAAATCTAGAAAGTAAATTTATTTGAGCAATTAGAAGTGACTGCCTGATGATATAGTGTGAACATTCTAAGGGCAATAAATATTTGTTCAGAGATTTAATATTTTCAAAGGGTAATGAGAGAGTTAAATAAGGAAAAGAGGACATGAGGGGTGGATTGCTTTTGTTCTGAAGGTCTGAATCAAGGAAAGAGAAGTGGGGGCAAAAGGAGGAATACACTAGTGTAGAAAGGAGGAAGACATGGGTGGAACTTGAAATTTCACATAATTGTGGTAGGTAAGAAAAGCACACAAACATAGAGGAAGGAGTGGGGGCAATAGGCATTAAAATAACCTTACTTTAATCTGAACTGAGCAAAAGAAAGTTAAACATATACAGTTTGTTGTAGAAATACATCAAAAGATAAACTAGAATGGGAAAGGTAGGGGGCAGGTAAGAAGGACAATAATACCAGGGAAGGTATAGCTTATAACAAAATAAAATTTTAGCTCCTGAAAAGGGCAGGGAGAGTTAGAAGAAAAAGGAAAAACAAAGAACAGAGATGCTTTATATTGCCTCAGATAATTGTCTAATAAATTGTGAATGTAATAGAATATTATTCCACTGAAAGAAATGGTGAAAGACATTTTTTAAGAGAACTTTGGTTGTTATGAATTGATGCAGAGTAAAGTGAGCAAAGACAATAATTTATACAATGGCACATTACATTGAAGAGAAAAGCTATTTTGAAAGACTTAAGAACTCTGCTCAAAGTAATGGCCAACTATGCCTCCAGAGTTCCTAAAATAAAGCATATTATCCATCTCCCAATAGAGAGGTGATGGATATAGAATTCAGAAAGAGACATATATTTTTAAACATGGTCATTATGTGGATTCATTTTGTTTGCCTATATTTGTAATGCAAAATTTGTTGTTGTTTTTCTTTCTATTAGTTTTTAATTGGGGGAGTATATAAGGAGAAAAGAGGGACTTAATAATATTGATGCAAAACATTTTTTTTTAAGTGAGCAGAAGAAAGTTCAGAAGGGAGCACAGAAAAGCAGGACAGTTTTGAAAGTAAAGTGGAATTTGTTATATAATTTTTTTCCCTTAAAGCAAACAATGTGAATTGGAAATTCACGGTTTTACATAAATCCTCTTTGGGTTTTCTTGTACATATGGATATGGTCTATTTGTTTTTGTGTGTTCATTTAAATTCAGAATTTTTTAAAGCCTGCTTTTTTTTAAGTGTGTAAAAAGGAACAGCTAGATGATACATTGGATAGAGTACGGGCCCTGGAGTCAGCAGGATCTGAGTTCAAATGTGGCTTCAGATAATAGTTGCTAGCTGTGTGACCCTTGGGGAGTCACTTAACTTTGGTGAAGCAAGTCACATGCCTCACCAAAAAAAAAATTAGTGAGTAAAAATTCAGCTTTGTAAAATTAACACATCAACTGAGTTTGACAGTATATGCAATAGTCTATAGACATACTCTCCAGGCTCCACAGAGACAGGAGGGAGGTGCTTTTCCATTCTCTTCTTTAAAGTCAAATTTGATTGCTATAATTATACAATATCTAGTTTCATTTCAATGAGCCATTTTTGTAGTTTTTATGTGTATTGTTTTCCTAGTATGCTTATAGGTCCTTCTATGACTCGCTATATTCTTCACAGTCATTGCTTCATATGTTACAGTAATATCACTGACATTAAATTCATGTGCTATAACTTGTTTAGTCATTTCCCAATTGATGAACATATACTTTATTTTTATTTTCATGAATAACATTGCCTATTAAGAAAATATTTTCAGGCAGTGTCTTGAGACATGCCCATAATTCTGACTATAAGGATAATTTAAGTTGGGTAGATCACTTGAGCTCAGGAGTTCTGAGCTTTGGAAAAGTTAAAGTTGATGAGGTAGCTGGCTTCCCGATGTGTGACCCCAATATGGTGAGCCCCCTAAAATGTGGTACTATGAGGCTTAGTAATGAAGAGTGAGTTAGCCCATGTTGGAAATGAAGAAAGTCAAAGTTTCTATGCAAAACAGCATTGGGTTTGGGTCTTGTAAGAGCATACTGGGTAAAATGGTGAGATTTAAAAAAACAAAAAAAGAAACATTCACATATAAGGAAATCCATGAATCTGAGTTGAGAAATATATTGGAGAACATTTGGATGGAGATCTAGAAACAGAAGCAATATTATTGTGAGAATATACCACAGAAAACCTGGACAGAAGGAGGAATTAGATGAGAAGCTTGGGAAATAGATTACTTAAAAAAAAAAGAAAGAAAAAGCTGGCATGAAACATGTTATTGTAATGATGAGAGACTTCAACTCTCTGGACATCTGCTGGAGCTCTGTCTTTGCCAAAAGCAGAGAAAGTGACAAATTTTCACTTGACTTAATGTTAGTTCCAACCTTCAAAAGGTAACAAAAGGAAGTGCATTCTGGACCTGACTGACCAACAAGAAGGAACTATTTATTGAAGTAGAAATGACAAGACACTTGGGGGTAAGTGACAGCTCCATCTTAGAGTTCATGACAGAGATGGAGGGAAATGCTGGACCCAGTTTGAAAATATATTCTACATTTGGGGACATCAACTTTTGAAAAATTAGGATAGGAAGGATCCAATGAATATTTTGAAAGGAAAGTCAGATAACAAGAAATGGCAATTTAAAAAAAAAATATTTTATTTCATTTGCTGAGGCAATTGGGGTTAAGTGACTTGCCCAGGGTCACATAGCTAGGGAATGTTTAGTGTCTGAGACCAGATTTGAACTCAGGTCCTCCTGACTTCAGGGCTGGTGCTCTATCCACTGCGCCACCTAGCTGCCCCAAAATGGCAAATTCTTAAAAATATAAGACACAAGAAAAAAGGATTCCAATGAGAAGGAGAAAGGAGCATTTCGTTAATAAATCCAGCTTTTAAAAAGATTGTGTGTGTGTGTGTGTGTGTGTGTGTGTGTGTACAGGGTCTTTGGAGCAAAACCAAATCAACTAATTTGGAGGCATCCAGAGGGGTCATTGGAGCATGCTTACATTGTCTACATGGAGACACTCTTTTCTTTTTGTCATGGGGGCAGAAGTAGTCTTTGATTATTGCAAAGCCCTAAAGGCTTCATCTTTAAAACTGGCATTACTAAGACAGTCACTCTCTTTCTGGTCAAGCTCTTTTCTGAGTAGCTCTCTTCCCTGCTTGTTCATTGTGTAGGCACCATGAGCTGAACCATGAGAGGGAAAGGACTTCCTTCCCCTGCTCCCCCTTTTACTTCAGGTCTAAGAAATGAGCTGGGGTGCTTGCCTTGTGCTTTTCATTTTAAAGTTTAAGTGGCAATCCACACTGAAGCTGTGAATTTGAGTCACGGGGGGGCTCATGGGGAGGAAGACCTTGAGAAAGGGGGAGGGGAAATATGGCAGGGAAGATGTAAAGATGCTCATGTTTAGTAGTCCCAGGTTTCCTAGTGGATGCCCAGATGGAATGGAACACATAGTATAGTGGGATAGGTAAATTGTTAATCATTAATTAAGTTAGCTTAGTCTTAGAATTAAATGTCAAGTGGATTAACTCTTCATGAGTGAAAGAGTGGAGTATTGATCTCTGGAGGTCTAGGTCAAGAGGGCAGTTATTCCTGTTGGGAATACATGGACCAGCAGTTGGGAATACAGGGACAAGAAAGATGCTTGTGTTGGATAGGCTTTTTTTTTTGCCTGACAGATGAAAAAAAAATTAAGAGAAATGAGGAAACATGGGACCTGATCAATATGTTCAAGAATTTGAATGACTCTCATAAAGAAGAGGAACGTCACTTAGTCTCCTTAGCTCTAGATGAAAAACAATAACAAACAACCTAGGAACAATGATCGGGGGTGGGGAACAGAAGATGTAGAAGGGCAGATTTTACTTATTAAGAGCTGTCTCTTGATTAAGGCCCAGAAATTTTTGACTTATCTATTCTGTCCTACAAAACCCTCTAAATCTCAAATGACCTTGATTAATTAAGATGAATTCAGTTGCCTTGAAATTGAGGGGATTCTCCTTTGCAGTTAAAATAACTGTAAAGTAACAAATACTGGACTTAGATTCCTGAAATCTAGGGTCAAGGATCAAATCCCAGCTTTGCCCTTGGGGGATCTTGACCAAGTTACTTCCCTAAGAGGACAAATACCACCTGACTCCTAGTGATGCAACATTATTAATAACCCTCCTGAATTCATTTGTCATCTTCAGACTTGTCATTTCCTCCCCATCCCAATGATCTTGAATTCTAGCTGTCTTTATACAAATTCCATTCTCTGCCTAATCCCTTATTCCCATCCCCTTCAAACAACTTCCCCAGTGTATCACTCTAAAGCTATTCGCCCCTACCCTGTGCCCTTTAGAATAATTGCTCCGTAGGTATCGAACTTGTTTTCATTTTAAATTGTTTCCTTTCCCACTCTTTTCATCATCTTGTTCTCTGAGCCTTGGCTCCCTCCTAATGACACAGACTCCCTGACCACCTTTTCCAGCACTGACTATACTTTAACATTCATACCCCTCTCCCAATTCATTGGTTGAGGTCTTTGCTCCCCATTGTCACTTCTAGGCTCTCTCTCTCTCTACCATCACCATCAAGTAATCCCTCCTATTTTGAGGTTTATTCCATCCATGTCTGCCATCTAATCAAAATTCTGGCAGCTGTTGCTTGCCAATCTCCAGAATTTTCTACTTCTTTCATTGTTCAGGTCAGTGCCTGGCTCACAGATTCCTTTCTTCACTGGCACCTACCCTCATACCAGAGGACTTCAAAATACATATTGCTATTCTCTTAACCACCTTTACTTTCCAGCTCCTCCACTTGCTCATTTTCCATGACTTACTCTTCCATTCACCCAACTAGACACAGGGAAGTTCAGCTTTTGACCCAGGAATCCTCCACTTCCATGCTTCTGAACTATGAAGTTCTCTTACCTGATCACAACTGTTGTCATTTTGCCTCTCTTTCTGTCTTGCAACCCCAAAACATGTTCTTCATCCTCCAATCTATCAGTTCCTTAGTTCTTTCCCAGGCCTTTACACCTGTGTTGGCTACATCTTGATAAGCCTTCCCATCTTGATCTCACCAGTGTGACTTTTCTTGAATCCCTTTCTTTCTTATTCTAACAGCTCTTTCCCTGCCGAGCCTCAGTCCTAGATTACTCTCATCATCTGCTGCCTTCACTCCTATTCATGTGCTACTGAACAAAGCTAAAAAAAAATCACAAAATTGTGCTGACTAGATCCATAACAAATTTACATTAAGTTTCCTCAACTGGGCCCTTGCTGTAGCAAAGCAATCTTTTTAAACTTTTCTAATTGATTCACTCTCCCGATCACCACACTGGCTTTTCCAAACCTTTTTATTTCTCCTCAGATTCTCTATAACTCCCCCTTCTTCCAGTCTCTCAGTTGAGAATGTTTCTTCAAAGTTTACTGGAAAAGTTCGAGCCCTTAGCTAAGAACTTCCTTTTCTCTCCTCTTCCCTAACTCTTATCCCTCAGATGCCTTCTGTCACTATCTCTGCTTTATCCAAGGCTCACCCTTCTAACACACACAAATGATCTCATTCCATGCCATTTTCTCCAGCAGATTGTCTTCTGTATCAATCCCACTTTCCCACTTATCTTCAGTCTCTCTCAGTTTACTGACTGCTTCTACACTGCCTAGAGATAGTCCATGTCTCACATCTACTCAAAAAAAAAATCCTCACTTGATCCATTGATCCCTGCTAGTAATCAAACTTTATCTATCTTCTCTTCTGTGGCTAAACTCCTTGAGAGGGTAGACTTCAATAAGTGTCTCCACTTCCTGCCCTTTCACTTTCTTCTTGACTCTATAGTCTGGCTTTTGAACTTATTATTCAACCAAACTTGTTCCATCCAGTTTTATGATCCCTTGATCTCCAAATCTAATGTCTTTTCTCAATTCTCATTCATTACGACTCTCAGTAGCCTTTGACACTATTTGTTGATCTCCCTTTCTCCTTAATCTCTTCTCTCTAGGTTTTTGTGACATCATTCCCTCCTACTTCTGTTCTTACTTATCTGACTGCTCCTTCTCAATCTCTTTTGCTGAATTTTCATCCTGGTCATAACTCACTAAGTATGGTAATCCCCTAGGGCTCTATCTACTGGACCCTCTTCTATTAACCCCCTGTACTATTTATCACTTGATGATCTCATTAGTTACCATGGGTTCAATTCTTATCTTTATGAAGATGATTCTCAAATCTACTTATCTAGCCCTAATCTTTTTGTTCAGTCCCAGTCTTCTGATATCTTCTCCCTGCTCCCATGCACCCTGCAGTCCACTAACACTGACCTCCTCACTGTGCTTTGACAAAGACTCTCAATCTCTCAACAAGAGTTTTCTCTGACTACCTCTCTGCAATGCCTGTAATTCTCCCTTTTTTCATCTTTCTCTTGAATCCCCTGATACTCTTTAAGTCCTAGCTAAAATCCTACCTTACACAGAAAGTTTCTTCAGTCTCTCCTAATTCCAGTGCTCCTGTTGATTATCTCAATTTATACTAAATATATGATATATATGCATATATATATATATATATTAAACGTGTGTGTGTGTGTGTGTGTGTGTGTGTGTGTGTGTGTTTGGGGGAAGAGAAAAACAGAGAGAGAGAGAAGAGATTGTCATAGTTGTTTGCGTGTTGTCTCCCCCATTTAACTATGAGATTTTTGAGAACTGGTACTGTTTGGGGTCTTTTTTTTTTAAGTCCAGCACTTAGCACAGCACCTAGCACATAATAGAAGGTTAATAAATGTTTAATAATTGACTTACTGACTGAGATGATTGAACTTGATTTTTTCAGATCCTTTTCAATTCTGCTATATTGCATTCTATATCCTAATCTTGTGTTCTAAAGTCCATTTCTACACTAACGAGTCTATGATTATCAATCACCTATCTCACTGTGATTTTTCTGTTTTCCTGAATTCTAGGGGAAACTACTTCCAAATCCCAATCCCAGGACAATCTAGTCCTTGAGGTCTGTTTTTTGGGTTTTTTGTTTGTTTGTTTTTAACTCAACTTGATGTGAGCAGGAAACTGGTCCATGTTGATTTCAGCTCTTACTTCACTGAAGTTCAACATGTCACTTTTCATCTGAGAATTATGGGAGTTATGGTTTCCCTTTTATATTGGGTTTAGGCACATACTCAGATTATGGAAGAAGTGGTAGAAGGTTCTGGATGCCCTTTGTCACCTCCCTTCTCTTCTCCTCTTTTATCTCTCACTCCTCCAACTGTCATTCTTCTCTTCTGTCTTATTCATTCACTCCCTGTCTCTCTCCTCTCTTTTGCTAAATTTTACTTTATTTCTCTTTTATGCTGTCATTCCTCTCCTCTTTCATACTCTAGCTCCTCTCTCATCTCTCACTTCTTTTCTTTTATAGCCTCACTCCTTTCGATTTTCCTCTCATTCTCTTTCATTCCTTGTTTTCTCTCAACTCTTTCTTCACTTTCATGCTCTCATTATTTTTTATTTTCTTTCACTCTCTGTTCTCTTCAGTTGAATCCTTTTTCTTTCTCTCTGTCAATGTCTCTGTCGGTTTCCCTCTCTATCTCTGTCTCTGTCTCTCTCTATCTCTCTCCCCCCCAATGATCTTACTCCTTGTTTATTCTCTCTCATCTCTCTTCTCTCATTCTCTCTCCTGCCTCTCTTGAATAGTCCCTCATTTTTTTCTTCTTCTCTTCCCCCTTTTCCACAGGGGAAGGCTCCTGGGCCCTCAGGCTGGCTGGCTCCTGAATTGTATAAGGCGCACACCCCAGATTGCTATAATATTGAGCAAGGATTTCCAACACATGCTTCCCCCTGGCAAATTGCCACCCACAGTGTGCCATGTGCCAACATAACACTTCAACTTAAAGAGGGAAAACTGCCAGATCAATGTTTTAGCTACAGACCCCTGTCAGGGCTGGATGGGGAAATCTTGGCGGAGGCCCCTGGCAGGAGGCAGGAGTCTGGGAGGCTGGGTAGCTTGTGGGGCTGTTGCTGGGGTTTGCTAGATAAAGGGGGCCTTTTGCTATGTCTAAGGCTGCCTCTCTACCCTGGCCTGAATCCCACTGATCCCAAATATTAGGAATTCTACTTAGTTCTTTGTTCATGTGGGGGAGTATACATGTAAGCTGCTCTGCTTGATAATTCTGAGGGCCTGGCTGTAGAATGGAACTGCTGAAAAGAACCTTAGAATGTAAGTTGTTAGAACACAGAACAGAATATTAGTGCCAGGAGCAACCCTACAACTTAGAATGTTCTAATATGTGGGAGAAATGTTTATTGTGGCTGCAGTTGAGACGGGAAAGGGGTAGAGGTGGAGGGAGGGGAAAAGTGCTGGAATGTAGACCACTGACTTCTCCATTTTCAGTAGAATTTGGCCTATTATTATAGCCTGAATTCTGTACATATAGTCCAAGTCACTCTAATAATCTCAGAAACACAAATCTTACTTTTCTGGGAGTTGAAATCATAAAGGAAAAATCATAAAGGAAAAGGATGATTTCTTTCCTTGATCATGAAGGAAATCACTTCCTAGAAATTCTATGCATTCTGTAGCCTCATCGCCTTTACTCACAGGGCAAATTCCCAAAGCTACAGCAGCTAATGTAGAAGCACTCATCTTTGCTAGTGTAGGAGCACCCATAGAAAGGGTCTTCTCCCATTTAGGCAGTAATGAGAGTCCCAAGGAAGAGGCCCAAGGGAATGAGAAAAACCCCATCTGAGATACCACTGGAGTAGAGAGGAGAGGGTGCTTGGTTGCTAACATAAAAAGATATATTCTAATCATTACTATTTCATAAAAAGCCCTGTTTGTTTGTCCCTGGACTAGCCACCTGCACAGCTGTACCTCATCAAGGGCCATTTAATATATTCTCAGATCATTGTCTACACTAATTGTCTTAAACAAGCCTAACTTCATTTCACCTTATTCCCTAATAGACCCAGGAGATTTTAATTACCTGTAGGTGGCTCTTCCTACAATCACACATCAGCTTCATTAAAATACACAATATGTTCACATAATCAGTTTCCCATTAAAATCCAATGGGTTCCCATCAAAATGAGTTATGCTCCCAAAAAAAGCACAAACCCACTAAAATATATTTTAATTAAAGTAAATTAAATATTGCATGTGTCTATTACAGAGAGCAAGCCACACAGCACCCTAGAGCAATCAGGGAGGAAAATGTTGATGTTGAGAACACTACAGAGTACAGTGGGAGAAGCTTTGTTCTGAGAATCTAGCCAAAGCTTTGCCACTGGTTAGCTGTTTAACTCTGGACAAGTCAATGTCCCTCTCTGGGCATTGATATTTTATCTTCTGTCAAATAAGGGAGTACACTCAGAGGCCCCTCCTGACTTTAAGGTCCATCAAATGTCATGAAGAGGAAAAGAGGGCAGGAGGACTTGGACTGGGGAAGACCAAGCTTCAGGTACCAGCTTGCCACATACTCTAGGCATGGCTTTGGATAATCTACTTCTTGGAGACTGTTTTCTTCTAGAATTAACATTCTGAGATTCAGGAGTGCATTCTTTTTATTATAAAGCATAGTTCTCCGGGGACCAGAATGTTTGATTAAGCAAGATAGCCTATTTCTTCAAGAATGCAGATGATGGTTCTGGGTTTGAGGGAGCTCTGCTTTAGCCACTAATTTCAATGCCTCTGCTTTAAATTTGGATTATTGGAGGACTTGGGTCAGAGTTAATCCTTACAATCAAAGAATATGAGGGCCAGAAGGAAATTTGGATCAAACAGAAATTTAGACTATGGAATGTTAAAAGGGATTTTAGAACATAGAATGTTAGAACTGAAAGTGAACTTCTAAGTTCACAGAATTAAAACATTTTCTGGACATACCCCTTCCTTCCCTTCTTGCTAGTATTTTCCCCTTTAAAATCAAATGTCATCGTCAAATTGTTTGATATATTGATCTGTTTTGCTGATTTTTTTTTCCTTTTTTAAAAGTTATTTATTAGGAAAGATAGCTAGAAGAGGAAGAAGTATGTGAGAAGGAGGAGAATGAAATTCCAGTTATATAAAAAACAAGATGTCAGTAAAATTTATTTTAAACAAAAAAGTAAAAGACTATGAGGGGGAAAAACTATAACAGGAGTTCAATTTTATATTTAATCCTTCCCCCTCCCCTTTGTATATTGAATTTTATGCTTGCTGTTGATTGTTAAACTTGTAATAAAAAAATAAAATAAGTTGCTAGAACAAAACAAAACAAAAAAAATTAAATGTCATCTACTCTGTATATATCTTGTGTGTGCATAATTGTTTGCATATTGTCTCCCTCACTGGAATGTGAGTTCCTTGAGAACAGGGATTGCCTTTGCCTTTCTTGGTCATTTCAGAACTTAACACAGTGTCTGCCACAATGTAAGCTCCATGCTTATTGATTGATCCGATATCTTGATTTTACAGATGAGGAAACTAAGAATGAAAAGTTTAATCTTCACCCAAAGTCATTCTGTGAGCTAGCCACAGAGGAAGGAGTGTAGTTATTTTAAAAGGAGCATTAAAGACACAAGGAATAAGTTCAATGGATTCTTTCCCTCTGTTCACAGGGGTCCCTTGCAGAGCAGGCTGGCCCATCCATGGCCCTGCTCCTGGAAGGCTGAGCCATCAACCCTCAGCTCCATGAGTTCTCAGCAGGAAATGCCTCCAACTGCTTCCCTGGGGAGTGATGTAGTGATGTGCTCTCCTCGGTGCACAGCCAAGTGGTGCCCACAGCTCCCTAGCATGCCAAAATGTGGGCTGCTTTAGGAGGCCGATTGGGCTCTGGAGACTTGGAGACAATGCAAGGGAAGAAGAGAAAATCCAAATATACCCCCCACATACACACACACACAGACACCTCTTCCCCCCAGCAGTTAAATAGAGCTGTCTTCCAGGCTGCCTTGGGAAGCCCACCCCAGAGAGTCAGATTTGTTAACAAAGCAGCCAGAAGTGGAAGGAATACTTTCCTGGGAATAAGGAGACTTGGTTTTGAAACCTGGCTCTACCATTTTAAAGTTGTGTAACCTCAGGCAAATCACTTTATTGCTCTGAATTTGTTTCCTCCTTTATAAAAGGGAGGGCTTAGATTGGATGATCATTAAGATCCCTTCTGTCTCTGGCATGCCCACTGAAGCTTCTGGAGGGCTTGCTGTAGGAGCTGCCTGGAAGATGCTAGGGAGTCCCCCACTTTGGTGGGGCAGAAAAATGGAACCCTTTACCCCACTTTCTCAGTTCCAGTTAAATTAGATCTAAATAAGGTCCTACAGATGATTCAACCCTTGTCTCTATCTGATTGTCAAAGTCACTTCTTAGAATTCAGGAGTTACTTCCCCCTCCTCCTCCCCCCTTCTCCATGCCCCAAAGAACCCACAGCCAACACCATGACTCACTGGCTAATTCTGTCTTTTCACAGCTGCCTTGGTTCTTAGTTGTGTTCAAATGAGAATTCAGACTCTTTCATGTAAGAAGCTGTGCAGTGGTATAGTGCAAAGAGTGCTAGACTTTGGGTCATCAGATCTAGGATTAAGTCCTGACCTTGCCACTAATTAGATGTATAAACCTTAGCAAATTACTTTGTCTCTTTGGACCTCAATTTTTTCACCTGTAAAAATCATAGATAATAATATCTGTGCTATTTCCCAGGGTTTGTTTAAATAAAGCATTTTGTAAATTGAAAAGTACTATGGAAATATAAGCAATGATGATAGGCATACATCGCAATATGATTATAAATTCCTTCAGGATATACACAAATACTCTCTGAATTATAAAAACTCAACTAGATTTCTAAGGTCTTTTACCTCTCTAATATTCCATGTTCCATTTTCTAACATACTATACCCTAAGAACAGTTAGAACATGGAGCTCCAATATACTATGTTCCTTGTGCTAAGATTCTATGTTCTAAGGTCCTTTATATAACTAATAGTCTGTTTCATGTTTCCGAATTCTCTGTTCCTTATAGTTCTAACATCTTATTCTTGAAGGGTCCTTCCAGATTTCTTGGAACTCTAAGAGTCTATTTTTTTTCTTTGCAAGGACTTTAAAATGCTATAGGCCCAGGTGAGTATGCCTGTGGCCTTGTCAACAGTGTCCTAAAGAACATTGGGAAGTCTGAAACATAAACCCAAGCAGAATAGTAACCTGACAAACCCACACCATCAGCTTTTCTGCACCCAGAGCTCATGGGCCTTGGTGCCATGTTGAACTACCCACCCATTCTTCCAGTCTCCCTCCATCCTCAAGTCCCATTAAGTACCAATAATGGAACTGCTTACTGGGCCCCACCACAATTCAACCCTTATATTTTATTTATAGCTGACAAAGCTCTGAGCAGGAAAAATATAATCATACTTTAAATAATGGAACGAGTCGGTATTAAAGCTACCGGGGCAGTTACTGGAGTTGCAAAAATGTTTCCCCGCAGACCTGACTGGGCGCACACTGACTGCATTTTTAATTTTTAAAACATATTTCTTTCCAAATTATTCCACGTTACAGAGAAGCCACGTTTATGGAGGTGATAAATTACTGTAATAAAGTGCCTTTTCTCCAAATATATAGGAAGAAGTCACTCTGCACACAGCCTAGAGAGGCTGGCCCCGAGAGAGCCTCTGAGAACCAGGAAAGAGGCCCGCTGTCTTCTCTCCACTTTAATTATTTTGCCGACGCATCCTACATTTTTAATAGAGGGTTTTCTTTAAGCAAAGAATTCTGCCTGGCCCCCGATTTCTCTGTGTTTGTGCATGTACGCATGTATGTGCTCATGACACGTGTGTTACTGCTCATGTCACCCTTGATAAGAAATCTTGCCATCATTTTGTGGAATCTTCCATTTCTTTAGAGCTTTATAGCATAGAAAGTAATTTCTTCTCAACAATCTCATAAAATAGGATTCTCCTCATTTTCAAAACCAGGAACCTAAGACTCAGAGAGTGAAAAGACTTTCCCATGGAGCATCTGCTCCACAAAGGGGCAAGACTTAGGACTAGAACCCAGGACTTCACACTCAAACTCAATCAGTGAGTATTTTAAAAATACATTTTTATTGATCCTTTGTTTTTACCTTTCCCAAACTTCTCCTAGTATCCTACCCCTTCTAACTCCCAAAGAGCCATTCCATATAACAAAGAAATTTTTTTGGCGACAACCAGAATTAAGTGACTTGTTACACAGCCAGATCCTCCTGATTGCAGGTTTGGTGTTCTATCCACTGTGCCACCTAACAGCCCCCAAAGAATATTTCTAATATTCGTGCTGCTGAAGCAAACACCCAAGAATATTTTTTTAAAGAGAGGAAGAAAAAAATATCAGCAAAACTGATCAATTTAATAGGAAAAGTCTGAAAATGTATGCAGTTTTCCACACTTGTCTACCTCCTATCTCTGCAAGGGGGCAGGGGAGATATAACCACATCTCTTTCTTTGGGGGCATGCTTTCAACAAGCATTTGTTAAGCACCTATAATGTGCCAGGTATTATACCGAGCAAGGGGATTCCAATATATAAATAAAACAGTTCCTGTTCTGAAGGAGCCTATATAGGATGAGGATGAGGGAGTGGGGATGGGGAAAGCAGGGCGTTATCTTAGACTGTTTTCCTGGTCAGTCAGTCAACAAGTATTTATTAAGCACTCATTAAGTGTCAGGAATTGTGCACCAAAAGGCAACAAATATAGGGTTGTCCCTTAATTGCCACCAATACTGTTCTCTTCTGAATTACTTGGTCTTGGTCCCATGAGGCTTCTAGGGAACTCTCCCACCCCTGCTCAGACTATGGGTCCAGTTGAGGGTCCAGCGGGCATTTTTAAGTCCATAATCTTCTAAGGAGTCCCTTGCTTGTCACATCACCAGTTCTTTTAGATGGGCTGGGATTTTTTCTGAATCTTCCTCTTCTTCCTCAGCCCCATAATGAGTGAAGGGATCTACTCCCCCATCCCCATCCCCCTCATGGGGCAGTGGCCTAGGACAGGAAGGAGATGGAGGGGAAGGAAGGAAGAGATGATTAAGGGGACTAAGAGTTGGGAGATGTGGACAATGAGAATGTAGAGTGAGGAAGAAGGGGAACTTGGGGGAGCAGAGGGCGGTACTGCTATTTCCCTGAGTTCTCTGCTCTGGAGGCAACAGATTAGATGTTTCCTAAAAGGGGACTGAGGTGCAAATGATGTGGTGATGGAGGTGGAGGGAGGGGAGGTGGCTTCTAAAATAAGTAACTTCTTCCGAAATGCTGTGGTTTGCACTGGGGAAGGAAGGCTCCGGAAATTAGCTGTCTTTTAGTGACAGGGTCCAACACAAGCTTTCTCCTCTCTCCACAGGACATATCTGCTTTGGACCAGTCTTAGTCTAGGCAATATGAGGCAATCTGAAACCCTTTCCTCCCTCCTCTCCCCTCCCAACTGTGATCTATAGACTAGTATTAGTATTTTTCTCCAAGACTCCACAGTCTAGTATCTCAGATTTCCTAATGAGAATAATAGCTAACTTTTATATAGTACTTGCTATGTGCCAGATATTGTCCTAAATTTTTTTATAATTATTTTCCCATTTGATTCTCATAACAACCCAGGGGAGGGGAAAGGGGTCCTGTTATTATCTTCATTTTATAGAAGAAGAAACTAGGATAAATGGAGATTAAGTGACTCATCCAGGCTGATTTCAGAAAATCCTGGAAAGACTTACATGAACTGATGCTGAGTGAAGTGAGCAGAACCAAGGGAACATTGTACACAGCAACAACAAGATTAGGTGATCATCAGCTGTGATGGACTTGGATCTCAACAATGCAGTGATTCAAGGTAATTTCAATAGACTTGGGATGAAAAGAGCCATCCACAATCAGAAAGAGAACTATGGAGATTGAACATAGATTGAAGCATAGTATTTTCACCTTTTTGTTTCTTTGTTTGCTTTGGTTTTTTTCTTTCTCATGTTTTTTCCCCCTTTGGTTTTCTTGAACAACATGACAAATTTGGAAATATATGTAAAAGAATTGCACAAATTTAACCTATATCAGATTGCTTACTGTCTTGAGGAAGAGGGAGGTAAGAGAGAGAAGGAGAACAATTTGGAAAACAAAGTCTTACAAAAATGAATGTTGAAAACTATCTTTGGAAAAATAAAATATTATTATTTTTTAAAAGTGGCTTGCCCAGGGTCACACAGCTAATAATTATTAAAGTCTAGATTTGAACTCAGGTCATCCTGACTCCTACCCATTGTGCCACCTATCTGACCTTCAAAGTCTCATAATGCTGACAGTGTAGTCCCAATTAGAATATTAGAACATAAATAATAGAATATTAGAGCTGAGAGGCATTTTAGAACATAGACATAGAATGTGACCTTCCTAATATCAAGGTCTGTATTTGTATCAGCAGGATAGCACATAGTAGGTGTTTAAAAATGTATTGAATAGAAATGAGGTTGGAAGGAAGCTTACCAACAGAGAGGACATTTATTAATCTCCACTTGAAGATGCAAAGTTTAATTAAGACATTCAGGAGTGCTTACAGTCCAGAAGGCAGATGAATTACAAATGCAGATAAGTCCAAGGAATAATGTGACGGGATGAATGCATTTGGAGGGTATAAAGGTCTATGTGAGGTTCTGAAAAATGGAACTGTTAGCACGCAATGTTAGGATTGGAAGGAGTTTTAGAACATAGATTAGTAGGACAGAAAATAAGGGGCATGAGAGAACACATAGTTCAAACTCTTGGTTTTAATGGAGAGGAAGCTGGAGGCCAGCAGAGGGGAAGTTACATGCCTGAGGAAGCTGCCTCTCTACAATGTGCTGGCCTAGTTGCTGGCTTGTCTATTTTACCTCTCCTGGCTTCCAGGTGTAGAGGACCCAAGAGAGATTTTGCACTTAGACTAAACTGAATCTCTTTCTCCCCTAGCTACCAACAAAGCCCCTTTCTCTGCTTCCAGAAAGGTAGCTGTCCTGAGCTACAGGAGTCAAGGTCCATAAAAGGGAACTTCTTTTTTTAACCTTCTGAGGCTGGCTGTTTGACCCTAGGATTGCCCTTCAACCACTAGGTGCCTCCCACAACTATTAACTAGTAATATCTCCTACAATTATTAATTAAACATGTACAGCTTGATGGATAGAGGGCTGTGTATACAGTCAGGAAGACTTAAATTTAATCCAGCCTTAGACACTTTCTAGCTATGTGATCCTAGGCCACTGTCTACCTCAGTTTACTTATCTGTAGGATGGAGATAATAATAGCATCTATCTTCCCGGATTGTTGTAAATGGGATATTTGGTAAGCACTTTGCAAACTGTTATATAAATGGTAGCTATCATCATCATGAGAATGATAAAAGCCACATTCTCACAGTGACAGATTACAAAATACTTTTTTTGTTCCAATCCTATGAGGTAAGTAGTGTAAAGAAGCTTTATACCCATCATATAGATGAGGAAATTGATGCTCAGTAGCTTGCCCCAAATCCCACAGCACACATAAATGTCAGAATTGGAACTGAAACCTATAACTTTCTTTTGGAAAAAAATTTATTGTTATATTGTATTTCTCTATTGCATTCATTTCCAAATAAATACACCCTTCCCTCTTCTATAGCCATTCCTTGTTGTTTTTGTTGTTCAGTCATTTCAGTTATGTCTTACTCTTCATGGCCCCGTTTGGCATTTTCTTGGCCAAGAAACTGGAGTGTTTTCCATTTTCTTCTTCAGTTCATTCTACTGTTGATGCAGACAGGGGAAAGTGACTTGCTTAGTGTGACACAGGTAAGAAGTGTCTGAGGCTGGATTTGAACTCAGGTCTTCCTGGAGCTCTAGCATCATCTAGTTGCATTCCTTGTGTCAAATAATTAAAAAAAAAAAGAAAAAAGAAAGCAGTTCACCAAAATTAACTGACACTTCAGCTTCTGACAACATAAGCCATGTTCTACATTCCTAGTCCCCTATCTCTGCAAACAAAGGATGGACGTGCATTTTTTCATCTATTCTTATGAGAGTTTTGTTCATTATCATTAAACAGCATCAAACTTGAAATCTTCTGACTTCAGGCTCTTCAATCTCCTTTCTAGTACACTATGCTGAAATCCAGGCTCCTCAAAACAGAGGGGCCTCTCATCTGCTGATGAGAAACCCCCTTCCCTTCTGAGAAAGGAAATGAAACCTTTGTGGTGAGTTTCAGAAAACCAAGCTTGGCAGATGAGAGCATGCAACCCAAACTTCACTGAGAGCAACTCATGGAGAAGCCAGTTTATAATCTCGTGTAAGTTTATATGACAAGCTGATACAAATCCAGATGAGATGATCAACCGCCTCAAGGGGACTGAAAACCATGTGAAGCTAAATTGAAGGAACTGCTGGTGTTTAATTTGGAGAAAAGCAGGTGTAGGGGTGAGATCTTTGCTGTCTTCCAATATGTATACAGAGCTGCTATATGAAAAAGGAATTTTTTTGATGTGTGGAAATAAGTATACATATATTTGATTTCTTAAGTATTCTAACATAATTAACATGTAGTGGATATCCTGCCATCTAGGGGAGGGGTGAGGAGTAGGGGGGGAAAATTTGTAACAGAAAGCTTTGTAAGGGTTAATGTTGAGGAATTACCCATACATATGTTTTACAAATAAAAAGTATTAATAAAAAAAGGAAATTTTTTTCATATACAGAGAATCCAAAATCCAGATCAATATACAGAGGGGTTTCTTAACAGTCCAAAGAGTCTGACAGTGAAATGAGCTGCCTAGAAAGATAGTGAGCTTTCTGTCTCTACAGATGTTCAAGCAGAGGTTGGATAATCATCTGTCACAGATTCCATAAAAGAAATTTCTGAAGTGCATAGGATATTGGATAAGATGCCCTATGAATCTCTATCTCTAATGTGCAAAGATCTTATAGACTGTGAGCAAGACATCCCTAGAACACACATAATCCAGTTCCAGAGTTCTACTTTTGAGCATGTTACCATAGGAGAGGGGGATGGTTGGGAAAGGTGGAAATCAAGTATCCCCTTATACTTTAAGCAGGAAAGCTCTGGGGAATCTCTCATAGAATCAGAGAAGGTTAATTCAATTCTGCTATTCAGGAATCTTATCCATAGCATCTTTGATAAATAACATTTGAAGAACCCCAATAATGAGGAACTCTCTACTTCTCAAGGCAGCCTATTCCTTTTTAAGGCATTCCTAGTTGTTAAGAAGTTTTAAATCCTTGAGTTTCAGTACTAATACCTTGATTATAAGTATCAGATATTCTAAATTAGACCACATATTTACAATTAGACAATGACTGAAAGACTTAGAAAACACAGGATTCTACTTTGTCTATTGTTTTTTTTTTAAATTATTGTTTTAAAAAGCCTTTGATTCTGTAAAGTAAAACCATTCTATAAAGTAAAACCACATCTTAAAAACTCTTTTTAAAAAAGCACTTAAAAAAGTGGCTCCTACATCTATAGCTAAATCACATAAGATACTTTTAAAGCTATAATAAAATACAACTTTGCTCAATGTTCTGATTATTAATATCAAACAAAACACGAAATAGGAGAGCATATACAGAATTCAAACTCATAGGCCATTTGAATAAAAATAATACCGAACCTTTATATAGCACTTTCAGATTTGCAAATCGCTTTACAATTATTATCTCATTTGATTCTCACATTATCCCTGGGAGATGGAGGCTTTTATTAGTCCCATTTTACAGGTGAGGAAATTGAGGCACACAGCTGTTAAGTGATTTGGCCAGGTCACACAGCTAGTAAATATCTGAGGCCACATTTGAATTCAAATTTTCCCGACTCTAGGTCCAACATGCAACCTTGTGATCTTTGAAATGTCCAGAGAGCCTCACCACTATGCCACCTAGTAACCCCTCTTATTCACCTATGATGTTCATAACTGTCACAGAAGATATTCAGGGCAGAATCCAAATGGAAGAGGGAGGGAGAAGGCAGAGGGATAGAGAAGGTCTTCCTCCAGATGCTTCTGTTGGCAGATCACATTGTGCTGACTGCATCAGTTTTTGGAACATGGCACAGCTTCCTCAAAAAGATTCATAATCATCAAAGGAATCTGAGCTAGATAGACTAACTATCTCCACAGGAAAGACCAAACGAATGAAGAATGGCTATTGTCCAAAGACTGGGCAGTCATGTGCATTGTCATGTGTGGTGAGATGAACAATCTATAGAGAATGTCCATCAATATACATATCTAAGACATTATAAACAGGGACCAGAATTGAACAGGGGGTAGACAGTGGGGTTGGATTGCATTTGGAAAACTGTGAAATACTTTTATTAACACCAGCCTTCTCCCTAAAACGGACATTTTTTTAAAACCAGTCTTCTGGGGATGATGGCACAAGCCTGTGATCTCTGCTACTGGGAACAGCTGGGGCTAATAGATGGTTTGAATTTGAGAATTCTGAGTTTAAGGAGATCTAAAGCCAACTAGATGACTACTGAAGATCTGGCACTAATATAGTGAGCCCCTAGGGAAAAGGATGCCCAAGGAATGGTGAGCAGACCCAAGTTTTAAATGAAACAGGTCAAACATTTCCTTGCCAATCAGCAATGGGATTGGATCCATAAGTGGCCATTGCATATCCAATGTGAGCAAGATAGGGAGACACTCTCAATCCCTTACCCAAAACCTAATATTCTTCCAGTATATGGCTGCTAATCATGAAATAATTATTGTCCCTGGAGAAGTGAAGTTGAGGATCACCCAAAAATCAATGAAGATGTGGGTAGTGAGTGTGAATTGGCTACAACACATTATAAATGAGGAAATCAACAGAAGTGATATCATATATGCTGTCAGAAAAAGAGATGGATGATTATGCAGTGAGAGCAAAAGGCAGGTCTGGATGGGTGGCCAGATGCCTTCCTAATGGACTTAGCCATATGGCTGAGATCACGATTCATGGAAATATTGAAGCTTCTGCCCTTACCTTCTGGGACTAAGTAAAATGTCTCAACCCTCTTTTACATCATAGCTGTTCACCCAGTTGAAGGAAATGACGTCTCTCATGTTCCAGTTTTCTCTCTGGCAGACTAAGTATCCCTGTTTCTCCAATATGTAGTAGTGTGTTCTCTGCTCTCCTTATCGACCCAGTTATCTTTCAGATGATACAAAGCTTGTCAGTCTCCACAGAACTGGACACAATCCTCCAAATCCCAGAATCCTAGAACCTGAGTTAGAAGGAGACTCAGTGGTCTTCTACCCCACAAAGGTACTCATTGTGGACTCAATGTGATCTTACCCAGCCTTGGCTTGGAGACCTCCATGAGGAAGGGCTCACTTCCTCTGGAGGCTGAGGGTAGTCTGGCCAAGACAAAGTACAGTGGGACCTGTGTCCTTCACACTTTTGTTAATGCAGCCCAAAGATCCTAGGTGTTAATATATAATTTAGGACCAGAAAAGACCTTGGAGGTCACTTAATCCAACCCTTCATGTTATAGATGAGGGAACTAAGGCTGGAGGCAACTTATGATCAGTTGTTGGAGCTGCAAGGGACCTTAGAGGTCATCTCCTTTAATGGAGGAAAGTTGCCCAATATCCTGAGATCTGGCACAGTGTTGGCCAGCCAGTGTTCTAGCTGCTGTGCCAAGCTGAGGACAGACTAAGATGTAACTCAGGTTGCAAAGAGCAAATCCTGGATTCTTTCCTAGGTCCTCTGACCATAGAACAGTATTTTTTTCACCACCAGACCACATTGCATTAGCTGGGTACCCCCTCCCCATTCACCCACCCTATCTCTGCTCTTCCCATCATTCCTACCCCCTGTCTGGGGCACTTCCCTTTTGAAACTCATGGGGACTGTTGGGAAGGAGCCAATCCTGCCCAGGTAATGTACTGCCTGGGCCTGGGCCCCAGTCAGACGGGGGTGGGACGAAGTGAGAGATGGTGGGGAAGGGGAGGGGCAGGAAAAGAGCTCAAAGTTCCGGGAGGCAGAAGGGCTTGTTTGTTGGGCCTTCCTAGTCTGAGCAAACTGCCCTGAACCAGGCAAGGGGTGATATTGTAGGGCTGTGTCTGATGTCTCCTTGGCTGCCTGCCTGCTCCTCCACTAAGTTGCCAGAACTGCTTCCCCATGCACCCCAGTCCTCCATCTGTCCTGAGGCTACAGCCACCCAGGCATTCAGATTGGGCAGGGAGTCCCAGGCCTTTGCTTTCCCTTTGAGACCAGAGAGCAGGACCAACACAAGGCAATGGCAGCAAGTCATGAGTGAACTCCCAGACACACCTAAGCATGTGCACATCCATGGGTACAGCAGTATAACCACATGGGAATAGCTTTTATTTCTGCAGCATTTGCTGATTTATAAGCTATCTTTCTTACAAACCTAAGAGGCAGGTCAGGTAGGGTTTTACAGATGAGGAAACAGATTTATTCCACCAAGTGGTATACGAAAGTACTAGAAATCTCTCCTTGCTAGTTCCATCTCCTCTTCATTTCTTTTTGTAGCCCAGATAAGCACCAGGAGCCCTTTGCCCAACTCCCACTGCCCCCAAGGGCAGCTAGCACTTCTCCCCTCTCATGTTTCTGGAAGTATCTCTAAGGGGTTCCGAGTGTCTTTCTAAGTCTATCACCTCAAACCCTCATTCTAGTTTGTCCTCCATAATATCAGTTGCCAGTTAGTTAGTTGTATCTCTCCTAGATCATTTATGGACCCTTTAATAAGCACCCTAATATCATATAGCCAATTAAGATTAATTAACTTCTATATAAGGATAACTCAGGTTTCAAAGAGCAAACCCTGGATTCTATTCTAGGTCTTCTAACCACAGACCAGTATTTTTTTCACCACCAGGCTACATTACATTAGCTGGGTATCCCCAAGATATACTTGCCAAGAAGATATACTTATAAAGCATTTCCCCCACCCCCCTGTGTCAAGGATGCATTCCTCCCACTACACCTTGGTCCCTGAGGAGAGTGAGCCCAAATAGAAACATAGCACTAGATACCAACATTCTAAATATGGCATAAACAACAGACAGAGTTCACTTGCTTGCAGAAAATGCCATCTGGGCATCTAGGTTCATTCTCTGTTGTGCTGGGCCAAGCAGGTCATTTCCTTCCTAGGGGCTCCCCAGGCTCAGCTGCTAGAAAATCTGGTAGGAACTATTTCCTGGACCCTGGGTAGCTCTCCTGACCTTCAGAGACCACAAGATCACAGCCTGGTTCCACATACAGCACTCCTTCATCCAAGAGCAAGAAAGACCAGACACCTCCGCCATGGAAGCCAGAGCAGGGAAATGTGCTCATGGGCTGGAGCCTGTGGAAGAGAGCTCACTCAGCCTCCCCCCACTTCACTTGATGCAGCCAGGAAGAAGAAAGGCTGTCTACAAGGAGGTGGATGGGAAATAGTCAGGCTCTGAAGTTGGTTGTGGGAATTTCATGATTCAATGCGGTGCTGTCAATAGAGTGCTTAACCTGGAGTCGGGAAGACCGGAATTCAAATTATACTTTAGATATTTACTGGCTATGTGACTCTAAGCTAGTCATGTGACCCTGCAAAACCTCAGATCCCTCATCCATAAAATGGAAATAAATACCACCACCTGGCACACAGCAAGTGATTAGCAAATGCCTGTTGATTAATTGATTGATTGATTTGGAGTAAAAAAGATGTGTTTCCATCCTCCCTCAAACTCTTACTAGCTGTGTAATTCTTCTCAAATCATTTACTCTCTCAACCTCAGATTCCTAATGTGTAGAATAGGGATAATAATAGTAACAACTTCAAAGGGTTGTTGTATGGAGCAAATGATAACAATATATAAAGTTTTTTTGCAATTCTTAAAGTATTATATAAATGTAAGTGATTATTATTATTACTATTAATAAATTACTTGTCCAGGGTAATACAGGCTGTGTAAAATCATCTCTCCCTTTACTCCAGGTCCAAAGACCTTTCCATTATAACATACTGCTGCTCATATGTACACATATGCATAATACACATGGTCACAAAGACCTAAGCATAAATACACATTTCCTCCAGATTCAAACAGGGAACTCTTAAAATGGTAGGTGCTTAATAAAGACTCATTGAATGAATGGTTGTTGAATGTACATACATACACATGTAAATACACACATATTTTTCTACATCTGTATACAGACACAAAGCTATGTATATAAATGCAAAAGTAGGCTCATATGTATTGCTGGCACAGAAAAGGACACACATATACTGCAATACACAATATATGTATCTACACATATGTATATGTACATATGCACATGCATGCATAACCCATATACACATATACATTAATGAATCTTCCTGCTTTGAACTTGTTCTTGGGGGTTCAGCACCCTGAATTATGCAACATATTAGAATGTAAAGAGGCTGAGACTTGCCACTGGAAGGAAAACGAGTAGGAATCCCAGATCTGCTACCTATGGGATTGGAAACAAAATTATTTAATCTCCCTAACCCTCAGTTTCTTTCTCTATAAAATTAAGGGGGTCTAGAGTTGAAATAGATGGTCTCTAAAGTCCTTTTCTTGCCCTAACATTTTGTAATCCTATATGTACATACATGTACTCAACTTCATATTAAGTGTAAAGATTATAGGTCTCAGAAGTGGAAGACCTTGGATCAAATACTGCCTTCAACTTTTACTAACTGTGGGATATGGGAAAGTTATTTAACTTCTCATAGCCTCAATTTTCTCATCTATAAAATGGGAATAATATCAGCATTAGCTGTCTCATATGATGCTGTGACAAGGGAATAACTTTGCTTAAAGCACTATGTAACTTGAAGTTGTCATCACAAGCATTACTATTACAATTATAACACACATACCACACACTTCCATGCATACACATGTACATATTTAGTCCAACATATTTATATATTTCAAGGATCTTGCATTTGGTCACTCTTCCCAACCACGTAGGACATTTTCCCTTTACATCTTAGTAGATGGCTTCCTTGAGTTAACAAATAATAGAAATAATAATAACTGGAAAAATAATCTCCTTGTGGCCAACCTTCTGGTGATGAACATTTCCAGGTTTGGGGTGGTTCCCTGATGGATGAAAGACACAAAACTCAGATTCCAGGCCCACACTTGCAGCCTTTCCAGTTCTGTCAGATAGCACTTGTTCCTGAGCCTGGGCATTTGAGAATCCACAGTCACCTTGGGGCCCCAACAAGAGATAAGAAAAAGGACTTCAGGGGAGGGTGGAGGTTATAATTGTGTCCCATGCTGACAGCCTTCTTTTCGGTCTCACTGTGGCCTGGAGGAAGCTCAGACATCTCCTCCAGAGTAGGAGTTGGGCTAGGTCCTGGTCAGCTGGGATGGCTTCAAGTACAAGCCTCATGATGGTGGCCATACTGGCCAACTGTCTGTTGTCTGATGATGTACCATTCTAAGCTGAGAGAAGCTTGTCACCACAGAGTGGCCACAGATTGATGGAATTCTTCTACACAGGAATCCTAAAATAAGCTACTGTCTTAAAAGAGCTGTGGATTTGCATGAGCAGAAGGAATGTGAGAAAATCACATCCTTAAAGTAATGAAGCATTATATATGTTCTGCCTTTATATACAAGTCTGCCTACCTGTCCGTTTATCTGCCTGCCTGTCTGTCTGTCTGCCACCCTGCCTATCTGCCAGCCTGTCTGTCTGCCACCCTCCCTTCCTGATTGCCTGTCCGCCTGCCTGTCTGCCACCCTGCCTTCCTATCTGCCTGCCTATCTGCTTGCCACCTTGCCTCTCTCCCTCCCTCCCTGCCTGTCTGCCACCTTGCTTGTCTGCCTGTCTGTCTGCCAGCCTAACTGCTTATCAGCTATGTATATGTTTGTATGGATACATCTAGGACCTGTCTATCATCTATCCCCCACAAAGAGGCATTGTGGTATGGTAGTCACAAACCCCTGAGTCCAAGTCCCACATATGTCTCAGACACCCCTTAACCTCTTAGTGCCTCCAACTATCTCTTTAAGATTACTTTATGGAAGAGTAACGGATCTGCATTTGTGTAGGGAGTTTCCCCAATGGAAGTTCCATACATCAATAAAATTTTAGATTAAGACCAAGAAAAAGAACACACACAATGTCAGGTATTTTTCCTGCTTGCCAGGGGCAGGCAAGGCCCAGGGGAAAGGCTAGAGCAGCTTCTCGGAGGCCTATTCCCCAAATGGGGGAAAGTGGACACCTGCTGACAATCAATGAATGAACAAGGCTTTCCTGCCATGCAGCATGATGGGGGTGGACCTGCTGTGTAGGAGGAAGGCCTTATGGAAGACCAGGAGGCAAGATTGAACAGGGCCCACATGCAGCCTAGTGGGGAGCCTCCTCTGACCGGGAGTCAGAGAGCTCACACAGTACTGTGGAAAATTCAATTGTGCAGCGGCTGAGCTTGTGGCCTGGCCTTTGGAGGCAATGTAGCTTGCTCTGGTTCCAATGGACCCACACAGCTTAGAAAATGCTTTTCTCTACATAGGTAGGAAGAGTATTATTATTTCTATTTTCTCCAGGAAACCCCTAGGGAAGGTGGAAAATACTAGCTCTCAAACAAAAGAAGGTTGAAAAGTGGGAGCTTCTTTTGGGCAAGGAACTTCCCCAATGTGGGACTTCAGTTTCTTTCTATGTAAAAGAGGGGTTGCAACCCCATGATCTAGGAGGTCCCTTCCATGCTCTAAGATTCCTTCTAGCTCTCCTGATTTGTTGGAAGAAGGCCTAGTCATACCCAAGGCTGAGTCTTTGTCTTGTAGTAGGGTCCTTAGGCTGGGTCCTTTTATTTCTTGGTTTTTCCACTTAGGTAGGAAACCTGCTTCACTCAGGTGTGGTAAGAGTTAATGAACATCTGCCCAGCCCTACAGTGAGATTGTAGGCTGCAGAGCCAAGTCTATCATTACTCAGTAAAGGGTGGACTTCCCCAAGTGTCATTATGTTTAATTAAATGCGTCATTGCCCCCTTCTTTGAGGCAGAGGTGAAAGATGGGGTTGAGGATGATGGAAGTCAGCCAAGATTTGCCTTGGAAGGCTCATAGAATCTCCAAGTTAAAAAGGACCTCTAATTCATCTAGTGTAATTGTTAGCTGACAAAGAATCCTTTCTACAACATTCCTGACAAATGTACTTAGTACAAATCCTAGCATGTAGTAGGTACATAGAAATGTTTACCTATGTTTTACATAATTGCATATATATATGTACATATTATATATATGCTGTGTCAAAAGTGAGGAATGAAGGGAAAAAATTTAGAACTCAATTTTTAAAAAATGATTATGAAAAATTGTACATGTAATTGGAACAAATAAAATACTATTTAAAAAGAAAAAAAAGAAATGTTTATTACTGGCTGGTCATCCACCCTCAAATGATGGGAAACCCATTATTTCCAGAAAAAGCCTATTATATTTTTGGATAAGTCTAATTGTTTGGAAGTTGTGTCTCATATCCAGCTAAATCCACTCCTAGACAGTTTTCACCAGTTGTTCCTAGTTCTCTCTGAGGCTGAGCAGAATAATTCTAATCCCCTTTCCTTTCAGATACTTAAAGAGAGATATCATGTCACCCTCTAAATCTTCTTTTTGGAAGGTTAAAATGGTCTAGTTCTTTTAACCAGTTCTCATATTTCGTGATGATATTGACGTCTTTTATCTTCATTGACCTCATCTGCATGCTTTCTAATGGCAGGTAGGTGGCAGAATGAACATAATGCTGGACTTGGGGTCAGGAAAAACTGGATTTGAATCCTGCTTTAAATACGTATGAGCTTTGTGACCTTGGCCAAAGTATTGAATCTCAGTCTTGGTTTTCTTCTCTGTAAAATAAAGAAAAATGAATAATAGCGCCTGTCTCAGAAGGTTGTTGTGAGGATCAAATGAGATAAATATGTAAAGTGCTTTGCAGAAGTTAAGAATGCTATACATATGCTAGCTATTATTATTATTAATGCTCTTCCTAAAATGTGATGGCCAGAATTTCACAAACTAGTCCACGTGTGTTTTTACAAAGACAGAGCAAGACAAATCCCTAACTAATACAAGACATTGTGTTTTTCTTAATGCAGCCTAAGAATGGGAGACTGGGAGCTTTCTCAGGTTAGAGCTGGCAGAGTCTTGACAAAAGAGGGGGTATACAACAAGCCTGGAGTGGAACTAACATCCAGCTGTGAAAACTGAGAGGTAGAGCCAATCTCTAGGGCCAACAGAGTAACATATAACATTCAGACTAAAAGGCAGGAGGCAAGAATTCCAGGGAAAATCCTCTGAACCTGGAGAACAACTGACACAAAGACCAAACTAACATAAAAGACAACAGCATGGAAAGACTTCAGAGCTCTGAGCAATACTTTACAGTATTGAGGGTAAAGCATGGGGTTCCTTTTTAGTTTGATGGAAAACATGAAGAAATAAATATTTCTCCAGCATAAAAGTCCTTTCCAGACAATTCACTGTAGGAAAGTATGTCATGGGTCAAGGAAAAAAATTAATGCCCTGAGAAAAAGGCGGGGAGGAAATCATCATATGTTGAAGGAGGAAAGGATGATTATGAAGAACATGGAGAAGCATGGGAAGGTTTATGTGAACTTGTGCAAAGGGAAGCAAATAAAACTGGGAGAGTAATATGCACTTGATTGCAACAGTATAGCTGGAAAGAACAAAATCAAAACCACATGCTGAGAAACTCTGACCACACTTGGCCTTAAGGAAGAGAGAAGAGAACGTGGCTCCCACTCTTCCTTGCAGTAGCTGGGAACTATTGAATGCCTATTACTGGCTGTTTACTGTTAATTGGGTGTGTAATACTATCTGTCTCAGACTTGATTGATGCAACACTTTGTGTCACTTAATGTATTAATTTTGCTAACCTATTTTTCCCCCTTTTTTAATTCTTTGATACAAAGTATATCTCTGAGATATACTTGACTTGCCCAGAGTCTCACAAAGGATTTGAACTCAGGGTATCCTAGCTCCCAATGCCCTCCTCACTGTACTATCTTTGTACCTAACTATTCCTATATGAATCCTAGGACCATAGATCTGTTACTAAAAGGGAATTCAGAAGCTGTAATTTTACAGATGAGGAAACAGAGACATTAAATGACTTGCCTGTAGTCATGCAAGTAGTAAGTTGTCAGAGGCAGGATAATTGAGCCAAATTCTTTTGAGTAATTATTGACCTCATTTTGGAACCTTTGCAATATTACAGGTCTTAATACAATCAGCACAATGTCAGAACATTTGGAAGACTTGACAATCCTGCTTCCTTTTGGTCTCTCCTTTGGACATTCTCCATTCTCATGATAAACCTATAAATGAACATACAGTTCCCTGGCTTATATTAAGAATAAAAGTTTCATCAAACAAAGTTATATCTGCTATGTAATGTTTTTATGACTCATTTACTTTATACACACACACACACACACACACACACACACATAAGATACATTATTGGAGGCTAATTTGCTAGAAATGTCTGTGATCATCCTAATTTGGCCCTCACTGCTGCATGGAGATACTATTACTTCTCAAATCATTTCCTGAAATACTTCTCAAAATGTCTCTTCCAAATCTTCTGTCTCCTCAATCTAACTACATGAATACTTTTTCCCTTCCTCTCAGCATAGAACTTTGCCTCATACTTTACTATCAAAATTCAGATGCTCTATTATTAACTCCCTATTCTCCCCAATTGAAGTATAAACCTCAAAATGACTCAACTGTATTCCCCATTTTCTACTCCTTTGCTCCAATTCTGGAGGAAAAGGTGATCCTTTTTCTTGATAAATCCATCAACTTTCACTCTTCAGGAGATTTAGTTATCTCTTTGATTGTATCTTCTTTCTGATCTTCACTTTTTAGTGGCCCCTTCTCAGATTCCTATTGACCAGATTATCATTTTTCTTCCTGTGTCTTCACATCCATAAAAATTCTTTACTTAATCTCAACATCCCCTCAAGTTATTTTCCTATATTTCTGTTCCCTCCCATAACCAAACCTGAAGAACAGCTATGTACACTCATTGTCTCCATTCATTCAAATCTTTTAATCTGGATCATCTTGTCAAGCTTCAGCCTCCCACCATCTGTTTCTTTCACTCCTACTCACATGCTGCTGAAAGAAGCTGGGGATGATCACTAAACTGTGTCAATTGCATACACTATTTATTACATGATCTTAGTTGGGCCTCTCACTGCAGCAAATCAATCTTTTTACCTTTTCCTGATTGATTCACTAAACCTCTCAGTTCAATGGCTTTTCCCATTTTTTTGTTCCTCCTCAAACCTCTTATGCTCTCCCTTCCCCTATCCTCTCAGCTAAGAACCATGTCTCATATTTCTTTTTTTTTAAAAAATTCTATTATTTTAGTTTTTATAATTTTAATAGCATTTTATTTTCCAAACACATGTAAAAATAGTTTTAAACATTCATTTTTGTATAAATGTATATTGGATGTCTCATAGACATTTTAAACTCAACATATTCAAAACTGATGCATTATCTTTCCCCCAAATCCTCCCCTCTTCCTAGCTTCTCTATTTCTGCATAAGGTACCACCATCTTCCCAGTTAGCCATGGTCATAATCTAGATGTTTATCTTCAACTCCTTTCTCTCATGCCCTATATCCTAACATTGTTGTTTCAACTTTCAGAACATCTATTGTATATACCCCCTTCTCTCCCCTGCCACTGCTGCCATCCTGATTATACTTTCATCTCCTCACACATGGATTATTAAAATCATCTGCTTGCTGATCTCCCTGCCTCAAGTCTGTTGCCATTACAATCCATTTTTCAAATCAGTCAGTTTGTAAATAAGCATTTATTAAACACCTCCTATGTGCCAGGTACTATGTTATACTCTGCATATATAAATATGAATAAAAACAGATATTCCTTGCTGTCAAGGAGGCTTAATTCTAATGGGGGGAAATAGCATATAAAAAGGGAGCTGAAAATGGGGATAGAGTGAAGGGAGAAAAAGATAGTCAGACAGGAGCAAGGTGGTTAAGTCTAAAGAATAAAGGATGGCTGATATGAGGTTTTCTCCTGCAATGGAAATTCTGGGAAGAATTCGGTGGGAGAAGACGCATGCAGGAAAGGAATTAGGAGGCAGCTATGGCATAATGGTTAAGTCAAATTGTGTGCAAGTCTGACTACATTACCCTCCTTCTTCAATAAACTTCAGTGGCTCCCTATTTCTTCCAAGATCAAATATAAAATTCTCTGTTTCACTTTTAAAAACCTTCATAATCTGGCCTCTTCTTTCCCAGTCTTCTCACACCTTGTTCTTCACTATTTTTTTCTGAGAACCAAGCTTTGCTGTTTCTTGAACCTGATACTCTATGTATTGACTCTTATAGTATCTGACACATAGTGGAAACAATAAAAGCTTGTAGGCTTGGTTTTGCTTGGCTCCTGACTCCACAATGAAATAGCTCTCTCCAGGGATCCTGCCAATATCTTAATTACTACATGCAAAGTCCTTTCTTGACCTCCAACTCAACATCTGCATTGGTAAAAGGTATTTTTCTTCCCAGGGAGCCTTCTGTCCTATTGAAATCACAGGTTTGCAACAACAACAACAGCAACAAAAAAAGGCCAGTACTTGACATACAGTGAGAACTTAATGGTTATTGAATTGAAAGCCTTTAATGTGGTGTTTTGTTCTACTAAATCAAATATATTTTTGTAAACAAACCATAAACAGTAATATTTTCAACCCTCTATACTTTTCCATCAACTGTGTGATTGAAATGATTTAGTCTATAGTAGAATATTATTTTTGAAAGCCTACAAGTTCACTTCTCAAACTTTCATCAAGGACACCCTGAATAAACATGTAGATGCAATGCTATATGTAATATATGTGTTGTTTTGCCCATGTAATTCATGTATTTACACATGAGAGAGCCCATTCACTCTGTGTGTTGTCTGGCATAGATTCTCATTGTATACTTTACTTTCTCTGAATTCTGTTTGCTATGTGTCTGAATAAATAGGTTTTTTGTTTTTTTGTTTTGTTTTTGTTTTGTTTTTTGCTATTTGTGTACATAATATAGCTGATATCTGGTGGCAAATAGGGTAGAGTCAAATCTAGGATAATATAGCTTGGGGATTTCCTTTTCCCATTAAGTGATAGTAATTAGGAACTTAGCTTGAATCTAGAAAATTATTTTCCCTAGATTTTAATTTTTTAATTTTTTTTCTAGATTAACAGTATTTAAAGGTACTGATAGATATAATTCTATCCTGATACTTCCTTTCTTTGAGGAGAGCAGAGTGGCTAGCCTCTACCCCAACATTCTGCCTTCTTTCCTCTTCTCTTCTCACCCTTCTCCAAGGGTTCCTTCCAGGAACCCCCAACTCCCATGCAGGCAGAGAGTAATTAATTTTCATCAGTGAGGAGAATCTCATGCAAATAGGTTTTGCTGCTTGGATTACATAGGGTACTCTCATACATTCTCATGTTGTTATCACTTCACTTCCTGGTCATCTTCCATATGATGCTGTCCCATCTATATTTGAATCATCATCCCATGTCTCCACCTCTGCAATCTGGGACTTTGCCTCTAAGACCCTGGGCTCTAACAAGTGAGCTAGGCGTCCTTGCCACTTCTAGACCATCTCCACACCATTTTTCTTCATTCCCCTTTTTAGTTCCCTCTCATATGTTGTTCATGTTTCCCATCAGAATATAAGCTCCTTGAGGGTAAGGATCATTTTGCTCATATTCATATCTTCAATGCTGATAGGACAGTGCTGGTATGTTGTAAGCACCCTATCTGAATTAACTTTATAGATATGAAAAAGTAGGCAATTTGGATCAGTAACTATTGATATTCTCTTAGTTACCTTTAGGGCTGAGACCATTTTCTTGACTTTTGTATCTTCTCCTCTTTCAGATAACTTAGGGAATTATCCCTCAGAACCATTAAAATGACATTTCTTTCAACCCAGACCTTTTAAAGTGTATTTTGTCTAGTTCAACTTTTCTTTCCATCTTTCTTGCATGGCATTTCCAATTCTTGATATGACATATTTGGAACTGGGGTGTTAAAACTGAAACATGGTTTCACTGCTCTTGATAAAAAACTAGTTTTCAATATCGTTATGGATCTTTTTCATATTGTTTATGTTCATTTTCCTCCGCTTGATTTCAACTTTAGATGCCTTAAGGATGACTTTTTCAGTTGGGCCTCTCACCAAGCTTTCTTTAAATTGTTTTTTCCTTTACTCTTTCTTGCTGTTTTACGAATCAACAGTATTTAAAATTTATTACCTTTCTCCAAAGATTTTACACATGTGTTTATATTCTAAACCAGTGCTGTCCTTGTCATTTTCTGGTCATCTCTATACCATCTTATCTGCTCTATGTCCAACATGCTTATCTTCCTCTCAATGGAAACTTGAGCTCTGGTTCAGATCTCTTGGTTTTGATAAATGAACTTTTGCCTTATCTTGCCATGGTCCAAGCCTTCACACTACAATCACATCCATCTCTGTACCATGCCACTGCTTGCATACTCCTCAATTTCCATTTTTTAATCAGTCTTTTAAGTTTTGTCATCACTCATTAGAATATGTCAGTATTGAGGACAGAAATTTTTCTTGTTTGCCTGCATTTATGTCTCCAGTATTTAGTACAAAATAATCACTTAAAATATTCTTTCTCCTTCCATTCCTCCTTCTCTCTTTTCATTTTTCCCTCTCCTTTCCTCCCTCCCTCTCCTCCCTCCCTCCCTCCTTCCCTCTCTGTCTCTGTCTCTGTCTCTGTCTCTGTCTCTGTCTCTGTCTCTGTCTCTGTCTCTCTCTCTCTGTCTCTCTCTCTCTCTCTCTCTCTCTCTCTCTGTGTGTCTCTTTCTCTCTCTGTCTCTCTCTCTCTGTCTCTCTCCCTTCCTTTCTTTTCTTCCTTTCCTCTTCCAATTGAAGCAATTTCTATGTTATTTTTAAAGAAGTTTTAAACTTCTTTTAAAGTTTAAAGTTTAAAGTCAGTAGCCGCAATCTTTTTCCTACTTAAACTCTTAGAAATATTTGCTACAGTTTATCACCTCTTCTGGATAATCTTTTCTCTCTGTTTTTGTTTTGTTTATTTATTTATTTTTGGTAATGCTGTTCCTTTTGGTTCTCTTCCTATTTGCCTGATAGTTCCTTCTCACTTTTTTTTCTGGTTCTTTACCCATTAACCATGGATGGTGCCCAAAGCTCTAACCTGGGTTCTTTTTTCTTTTCATTCTACACTGTCTTCCTTTACATCAACTCCTCTGGATTTAATGATCACCTCTTTGCAGATGATTCACATATCTAAATATTCACCATTTGTCTTTCTCCTGATCTATATAATCTACATTACCATCTACCTTATTGACATCTTGAATTGGATGTCCCACAGACATTTCAGATTTAACATGTAAAAAATAGAATTTATTATCTACGCCCTCCTCCAAATCTTTCTTACCTCTGAATTTCCCTATTACTATCTGGCTACTCTCATCCTCTCAGTCACCTAGATTGTCTTCTTTAATTTAAATTTTGTTTAAATTAAATTAAATTTAAAGTTCCCCGCTCTCTCCCTCTCTTACCCATTAAGATAGCAAGAAGTGCAATAACCATTATACATATACAGTCATGAAAAACATATTTCTGCATTAGCCATGTTCTGAAAAAAAAAAAGCAAAAAAGGAGGGGGAAACATGCTACAATCTTTCCTGTGAGTCCATTAGGTTTTTTTGGTTTGGAGATGGATAGCATATTTTATCATAAGTCCTGTGTAATTACAGTAGATCATTGCATTGATCAGAATTACTAAGTTTTTTTTGATAATTTATTTTCCTTACAATATTGCTGTTACTGTGTAGAGTGTTCTAGTTTTGCTCACTTCACTTTACATCAGTTCATATAGGTCTTCCCAGATTTTTCTGAAATCATCCCTTTCATAATTTTTTACAATTATCTGACAATTATAATTACAAATACGATTATCATAATTTGTTAAGCAGTTCTCCAATTGACAAGAATCCCTTCAGTTTTCAATTCTTTGCCACCACAAAGAAGAGATGTGACATGTTTTTGTACTTATAGATTCTTTTCCTTTTTCTTTCATGTTCTTGATATAGAGCTTGTACTTTTATGGTTGGATCAGAGAGTATAGCCCTTTGGATATAGTTCCAAATTTTTTTCCAGAATAGTTAGACTAGTTCATAGATCCATCAACAGCAAATTAGTATACCTATTTTCCTATATCCTCTTTAGCATTTACCATTTTCCTTTACAGTCATCTTAGCCAGTCTGAATAGTCATATGAAAAAATGCTTTAAATCACTAATAATCAGAGAAATGCAAATTTAAGCATTTTTGAGGTTGTTAAGACAACTTTCTCTGAGTTCAGGAGAGAGACTAATGGTGGATATTTAGTTGTGGGAATCATCTGCATAAAGATGATAATTGAACCCAGGGGAGCTAATGAGATAACTAAGGGAACAGCATAGAGTGAAAAGAGAGGAGAACTCAGGATAGAGCCTTGGGCACTACTTATGATTAGTGGATATAATATGGATAAATGGTATGGAAGTGAAATGATGTGAGGTGGTACCTCAGAATTGTTTTAATTTGCATTTCTCTAATTTCTCTAGTTTTGATTTCTTTCTCTAAAAGCTATCTGTTCATATCCTCTGGCTATTTATCAATCGGGAAATGGCTCCAATTATTATAAATTTGGCTCAGTTTTTTATATATTTGAGAAATGAGAAAACATGCTACAAATTATTTTTCCAGTTTCCTACTTTTCTTCCAATTTTGGATGCATTAGTTTTGTTTGAACAAAAAATTAAGGATAATCAAAATTATCCATTTTTATCTCCTATGAATCTATCTCTTTTTCTTGCTTGGTGATGAATTCTTTCTTTATCCATGGATCAGGTAATATTTCCATGCTTCCCTAATTTTTTTTTAATAGCACCCTTTAAAATCATGTATCCATTTTGAGCTTATTTGGGTATACATGTTATTTTATGCTTAGTTATTGCCAGTCTACTTTCAATTTTTCTCTCAGTTTTTGTCAGTTAATTAGTTCTTGCCCCGATAGTTGGGATTCTTAATCTGTATCAAATACTTTGGGCTCTTTATCAACGGCTATGTATATTGTGTACCTAATCTATCCCATTGATCAATCACTTTATTTCTTTTTTTTTTTACTTAAATACATTGTACTGCATTTTTTTTTATTGAAGCTTTTTATTTGTATAACATATGTATGGGTAGTTCCCCAGCATTGATCTTTACAAAGCTTTCCATTACAAATTTTACCCCCAGTCCCCTCCCCTCCCCTAGATGGCAGGAAGTCCACTACATGGTAATAATGTTGAAATACTTGACAAATTGTGCAAGAAAAATCCTATCTACAAGAAAAAAAAAAGAAAATCAGAGAAAGGAAACACAATGCAAGCAAACCTCAATAGAGAGCATGAAAATGTTATGTTGTGGTCCATATTTCATATCCCTCTCTCTGGGTGTATATGGTTTTCTTCAGTGAACAATTGGAACTGGTTTGAGACAATTCTTTGTTGCTGAGAGCCATGTCCATCAGAATTGAGCATCATGTAATATTGTTGTTGCTGTGTATAATGATCTCCTGGTTCTGCTCGTTTCACTCAGCATCAGTTCATGCAAGTCTCTCCAGGCCTCTCTGAAATTGTCCTGCTGGTCGTTTCTTACAGAGCAATAATATTCCATAATATTCATATAGCATAATTTATTTAGCCATTCTCCAATTGATGGGCATCCCTTCAGTTTCCAGTTTCTAGCCACTACAAAAAGGGCTGCCACGAACATTCTTGCACATGTGGGGCCTTTTCCTTCCTTTATGATTTCTTTGGGATATAGGCCCAATAGAAACACTGCTGGGTCAAAAGGTATGCACAGTTTGATAACTTTTTGAGCATAGTTCCAAATTACTCTCCAGAATGGTTGGATCCGTTCACAGTTCCACCAACAATGTATTAGTGTCCCAGTTTTCCCACATCCCCTCCAACATTCATCATTATCTTTTCCTGTCATTTTATCCAATCTGACAGGTGTTTAGTAGTACCTCAGAGTTGTCTTAATTTGTATTTCTCTCATCAATAGTGATTTGGAGCAACTTTTCATATGACTAGAGATGGTTTTAATTTCGTCATCTGAAAATTGTCTGTTCATATCCCTTGACCACTTATCTATTGAAGAGTGGCTTGAATTCTTATATATATGAGACAATTCTCTATATATTTTAGAAATGAGGCCTTTATCAGAACCATTAAATGTAAAGATGATTTCCCAATTTGATGCTTCCCTCCTAATCTTGTCTGCATTAGTTTTATTTGTACAGAAACTTTTTAACTTAATATAATCAAAATTATCTATCTGGTGTTCAATTAGGAGTTCCAGATCTTCTTTGGACATAAATTTATTCCATCTCCACAGGTCTGAGAGGTAAACTATATTACGTTCTTCTAATTTGCTTACAATATCACTCTATATCTAGATCATGAACCCATTTAGATCTTATCTTGGTATGTGGTGTTAGGTATGGGTCAAGCCCTAATTTCTTCCACACTAGTTTCCAATTTTCCCAGCAGTTTTTGCCGAATAGTGAGCACTTATCCCAAAAGCTGGGTCTTTGGGTTTATCAAACACTAAATTGTTAGTTATTGCCTAGATTGTCCTAATAACCTATCCTATGCCATTGATCGACTGCTCTGTTTCTTAGCCAGTACCAAATGGTTTTGATGACCACTGCTTTATAATATAGTTTTAGATCTGGTACAGCAAGGCCACCTTCATCTGCCTTTTTTTTTTTTCATTAATCCCCTTGAAA